>PVKS010000942.1:0-135000 GCA_004027875.1 Aplodontia rufa
TAATAGTTTGTAAATATTACTAAATATCTTCTCTTATAATCTTCATTTTTTATGTTTCTAAGTATTGGTACTTCCAAAGATATTAAAATTATTCTGACTTTTGGTAACTTTTAAGGAATGAAAATCTTGGTAACCAGTTTTGTATGTAGTACAATTGAACAATTTGTGGGACCTCAGTGTTCTTACACACACATGCGTGCGTGCACGTGTGTGTGTATAAATATATACATTATATATATATTTTATAAAAAATATGTTTTATATATATGTAATCTTGGATCTTTTAGAGAAAAAAGAGACTAACAAAGCTAAAGGTTCAAGTTTTGCTTTTTGGTTTATTTTTCTTAAATCGTTAGGTTTGGGGTAATGCTGAAATCTTCCATTACCCAAACATATGAGCTTAGGTAAAATTTATTAATACATATCTATAGATACAGGCTATGAGAGTAAGCCTTTGAGATGAACAATATAAACAACTTTTATAGTACTGTTAACGAAAAAGCATGGGGAAGGATTTGCCAGAAAGCTAAATGTAGATGGCTTGCATCAATATTTGATTAGATACATTAGCTGGTCTAACTCTCAAATGATCAGGATAAACATGATTATATCTCAAAAACATGGTATTAAGACACTGTTGGTTTGTGGAGTGTGTGTGTGCAGTGGTTTCATTACCTACAGAATAATGAAGAGTTTCTTCCTGACAAAAAGACCATCAGAGCTTCAGCTGATGTGCTATATCAGAAATGGCTTTAAAATTCCAAGTTTGAATTAGGCTTGGTGTTCAATCTCAGTCTATGAATTATAGATTACAGATAGCAAATGACTATTGAGATTTTTACTTCAAGAAAAATCAAAGAAGAGCAAAATTAGAAATAATTTAAAATTTGAAATCTGTCTTTAAAAAGGTGATGGATTAGCAATTATGTGCCACATAATTACAATGTCAGCAAAGAAGTCAGACTTAAAATGAATACAAAAACAAACAAAAAAGTGTGAGTGCCTGAGAATTTTGAAAGCTGCAGAGGCACACATCTGTCTCACACACACTCGTATACACACACACACACACACACACACACACACATTGGGAGATTTCACTAGCTTCATTTGTTCATGTATGCTGCTTGGACATTTGTCTTGTTCATTTTTTCTTTCTATTAAAAGCCAAATTTCCTTCATACTCAAAGGCCTAAAACAATTCTGTGTGAATTCACATTATTTGATTGGCCCATGTTGACATTACAGTGACAACATTAATGAGTAGGCTTTAGTGTTTAAGAACTCTGGTAAATAAAATAAAAATGTTGCTCTCTTGCTGAGTTCAAAAATACCTACCTATTGGGCTGGAGCAGTGGCTTGGCAGTTATGGTGCTTGTCTGGCATGTGCGAGTACATGTGTTCAAACCCCAGCACCATGTACACAACTAAGTGTCAGAGCAGTGAAAGCCATGTGAAAAACTCAATAAAAATTGATATTCTCTCTCTCTCACTGTCTTTCTCTCCCTTTAAAAACAAAATACCTATTGTGTAACTGAACAATTTTTTATTTAAGTGCTAGTACTTAATAAAAAATTAAGTATTTTTTAATATAATTTACTTCTATACAAAAGTATATATAGGAATGGCACGTGTTAAAACATGTATGTATATGTGTATTATGTATAATGTATGTATGTGTATAGAATAGCTTGACCTTAAGAGAGCGCACATTTACACACACACATGCAAACACACATAAACATGGAAAGACAGTTTATTTTATAAAAGTCCACACAAATTCTAAGTTAAATTAGCAAATGTACACTGATGGTAACTTTTGCTTAATTCTGCAGAAAGCATAATTGTCAAAGACCGCTCACAAATTTGATGTTGCTTGATAGAATATTTAGCAACCAAGTGATTTGTAATGAACTGTGGTATGAGTTTTCTCAGTGAACTTAAGAGCAACACTAGGTCTTCATCAGGGAAAGAGTGAATAAAAAGATTTATGTTCAAATCACATGTTTTAAACATTCATCCTAAGTGCTAGTTTGCTCTTTCGTGTTTAGCCCGAAATTTAAAGCACTAAGGATTAAAAGGATTACAACATAATCTTAAATAATCCTAAATGTCATTTATAGACAGAGAGTTGTAATAACTAAATAAAACCATATTAAAGGGTGGCAGTATTCTCAGGCTGCATCCATGGCACAAAGGGTGCTTCTTCACCTTCTCTCTCCTTGCTGGGCACATTAGGCATTTCCAAAGCCTTTCCATGGGAAATTCATCTGAGAATATGGCTGAAAAATTGTTTAAAACAATATGGAATTCTTATAGCTTTTAACATCATCCAAATTCAAGTTGAAAGAAAAATTTTACTTACATTGCTACTTATATTTGCTTCCTTCCTTCAAAAGTCTGGGGATAGGAGATAGGGACATCTCTACGTGGTTATCAAATAGATAGATGAATGTCCCTGAAACATTCCCCAATCTCCAAGGGGGTACCCCCTTATTAAATATGTGAGGCTTCCAAAGCACAGTAATTAATTCCATGCTGTTTAATTTAGCACTCAAACATTCCTTATTCTGTCATGTAAATTACTTTTGCCTTCCAAAGAAAATATAAAGATATTTTCTATATCAAATACTGCCCTATACTTACTAAACCAAAAGACTGGACAGGTTTTAATGGATTAAATTATTACTGCTAAAGCTAGAAATGCATTCATTCAGGGGAAAAAAAAAACCTCTTTCATGAAATATTTAGGATAGTGTGCCCATAATTGCTCTGTAGTCCAAGATTTCTAAGGTAGAAATAGAAATAGACTGTGAACAATCTGTTTTCTAGGTCCTTTTCATTATAAAGTATAAGAGAGTTGCTATTTATTCATTTGAAATGGTTTGATTATTTGTATTCTAAATCTTATATTTTATCAAAGCAGACTGTGACCAGACCTCAGTTTCTTACTTGCTTAATAAAGTTTTATCTTTGAACTATCATTGGGCTTTTTTTACAAACTGCATGCTTTAAGATAGTTCTGCCAATTAATGAAATATGGCTGAATAGGAATATGTCAATTATTTACTTGAAAGGCAGAAAAAATTACATGGCTAGAGTAGATGAGTTTGTTCACCTCCCCCATCACCAATTTATAACCTCAAAAAATATCATAGTCAAATTCTGAGCAGTTAAGATTTTTTTAATATAAAAATACATCTCAGGAGAGATTCTTTCTTCTGCAAGTAAAGTAGAATTCAAAATAGGTTTATCATTACTTGGATTACTTTTCTGACTTTGGATGAAGTCTTCTGGCTATAATGTATATTAAACATATTCATGTAATATTTTCCATGGTTATGCATTACATTTAAAAATAATTTGATTGCTTTCCTAATCCAAATATGTCTTAGCTTAAAATATTTAAGTACTCTTTAAGTTTATTAATGCAGAGATAATTTAATAACATCTTGGAAAATGCCATTTTAAGCCAAAAGGAAAACTACTGGTATTTTGCTTTTATTCATTTCCTTTTGTTAAAAGTGGTGGTTTAAAATGAATCTGAGCTTTTACCAATTTTCTCTTTCATTTTTCAATGCTTGTAGTTAAACTAAACGCAAAAGGATGATTCTTCACATTTATACATGCATTAGATTTCAAGTAAAGCTGGTTTCACTTTAGAGAATTACTCACAGAATCTTAAAAGGCATGGCATTAAAAATAAACCAGAGTAAGAGAAGCATTAATGTCTAATACAGTTGTTTTTTGCTTTTAGCTTGCCCTCAATCATTTTATCTACCTATTAGATACCCATCTATTATTCAGAAGGTACAGTGATGAGAGCCCACGAGTCTGGGGACCTGAGTTTCAGTTTGGGTTTTGCCAACTGTAACTTTTTGTAGAAGCAGGGCAGATCATACCTCCAACTATTCAACTACAGTTTGTCTCACCAAGAAAATGAGATAATAGGCCTTCCCTCACTCACATGTATCCCATGTGTGTTAATGATAAAAGAAAGTGACTCTTTGGTATATTTGAAAGCAACTAAAAGGAGTGATTTTAATATAAATAAAACAGGGTATAGTTATTAATTAATAACCACATCATCTCATAACATTTTGAGGGAAATTCCAGATGCGGATTTCAGAAGAATCAAGATGAGGTAGATATCTGTAAAAGGCAGCTCACAATTTGAATATTTCTACCTTCTACTGCCTTCTCAACCATAACAATAGTTTAAGATTTAATACAGTATGTGAAAGTCTTTTCATTCATTACATAGCAAAGACTATATGTCATTCAATTTCACTTAAATATCTTGTCCTCAAGCTATTATACACATTGTGTATATATATATATATACACACACAATGGAGTATTACTCAGCTGCTAGAAGCAACAATATTATGGCATTTGAAGGTGAATGGATGGCAACGGAAGAAATTATGCTATGCAAAATTAGCCACACTCATAGACACAAGGGTCAGATGTTTTCCCTCATTTGTGGAGGCTAGAGCAAAAGCCAGCCTTGGGGGAAAGGTCAAGCTCATGTACTAGACTCACTAAAGTTGAAGCAACACATAATCTAGGGGAACCATAGATATGTGGGAGAAGAATAAGAAGTGAGGGGTGAGAGGGAAGGATCTGGTGGGGAAATCAATAATATAGGTTAATCTTTACTCCCCAAGAAGCCAAATAATACTTATGCAATCATTTAATTCTGGAAAATGCACACTTATATCTGTTAAGGAGAGGAAATACAGAAGAGTCAAAGGACTGGGGTGTGGGTGATGCGGGGGTGATTCTGGATTAGGATCAGGGGCATATCATCGTTGCTACATATGCGTTTATAATTGTACAACAACACAACTCCTCAATAAAATAAAAATAAAAGGCAAAAATATTATACTCTTTTAAATAAACAGTATCAGTGATATACTATCTAATCAATATGCTGATTAGTTAATGATATATCCAAGTTAACCCTTTAAGAATAGAATTTTTCTGGAGGAACTTCTATCAAATGATAAATAACAAGTTGCCTTGTAAAAGGCAACTTGGAAACAAGCACTAAAAGGATGCCCCCAACTGAATTAGAATGAGCTGCAATGCATATACTGCATGCTTTTACGAAAATATAGATGTTTATTCCTATTGTCAAATACATCTAAAAAGAACAAGGGATGGGACGAAAGGAGGACAAGGGGAAGTGCTGGAACTGAATTCAAACAAGATACACTCCAAGCTTTTAAAAGTATGTCATTGTATATGCTATTGTCATGTATATAATAAGAATTATGTCAGTATACTTGGGTATATTAGGGAAAACATATGACCAGGAAGAGAGGCGAGAGACCAGGAGATAAGAGGAGGGAGGTGGGAAGCAGAGATTACTGGGGAAGATGTTGACCAAATTATATTGCATTATGTGTTCATCTATTACTATGTGACAACATATCCCATCATTATGTATGACTATAGGAACAATTTTAAAAAGGATGTCCCAGATGATAGACAAGGGTGACATTGTCTCTCCATGGTGATATTGGGATGGTTGTGTTTTTTTGATTATTTTTATGATATTTGAATTCAATATGGTTGGTGGGGTTCCCCAATTTTTTTCTTGAAGGACATAATCTTAAAATTGGAAATATGAGGGGCTGGAGCGGTGGCTCAGCAGTCTCGGCGCTTGCCTGGCAAGCACGAGGACCAGGGTTCAAACCTCAGCACCATGTACACAACTGAGTGTTGGAGCAACTAGGGCCATGTGAAAAACTAAATAAAGTTGTTTCTCTCTTTCTCTGTCTCTCACTGTCCCTCTCTCTTTAAAAAAAAAATTGGAAATATGATTTAGGAATATGAACGTTTGGGTATGTCAGATTGACTACAGAAAAAGACAGCCAAGGGGCAGGGAATAAAATTGGTTATAAGAATCTGAGACCAAAAGGACTTGTTAACTCTGATGAATAAGAGGAGAAACAAACTATAGTAGGGTGGACAGCACTCTTCTCAGATGAAACACATGCCTCTTGGTTCATACCATGTGACTTGAAAATCAATGTTTGTGTGCAGATTTAACTTTGGAAAATGATAAAAAAAATCTTAAAGTGTATATATTTTATATTCTAGATACATGAATTAAGTATATTGTTGGGGAAAACAATACCAAGTTTATGTTGCCTGTATGATTCTGTGAAGTGCACAGGTCTCAGCACTAACTGAGGATCTGAAGTCATCCGTGCAGCTTTGTCATTCTCCCCACTGAAGGGCATAACGCATCCTTACTACATTATTTCTCTTTGAACTAGCATCAAGTCAGAATAAAACTAGGTTACAGTGAAGGTTACAATAGCTACATTGATACTTCATCATCTCAAATCAGTTAAGGGAACCAAAATTTAAAGACTCTAAAATGATGTAAAATCTATCCAAATTTAAAAATGAAAGAAAAAAATATCAGCATGGCTTGTTCTAACATTTTAGGGGAAGAGTGTGCATATGCTCTAATAAGCTTCGATCACTGCTCTGCTCACTTCAACCCAACTTCTGGAGTTGCTGGCTATGTGTGCTCAAAGATGAGTTATGACTTAGAAAGAATTCAAGCAAACCAACCCGCTGTTCTTCATTCTCTGGCGTTGTGCTGTGACTCCCCTCTCTTGTAGCACATACTCTTGTTTTGATGTTTCAGTAGAGAAGCATGATGGTCTCTGTACCACCCATGCACTCCCTTGGCTAACAGTACATTTTCCCCATGTCTGTGTAACTGGAGGCCAACCAGCCACTAGAGATGAATCTTCTGGCTTCAGACTATGTACCCCAACCTGAGCAAAAAGAGACCACTGCTGTTGGGGGACTTCATGGAGATGGAGGATAGTAGAAGTCAATTTATCAAGTGTTATCTTTTTTTTTTCCACTTGATTTTCATCTTGCATGAAGAAAATAGTACTTTGATTCTGGCAAGACAGTGGGCAAACCAATGAATCGTTTTCATATCCGCTTGAAAATTCTTAGGTTTGTGAGAGAGAGTAGCCATGCTTACTTCATGCTGAGTATGTTTTTTTAAACAGACCTATTCCAGAAAAAAGAATGGTTTAATCCCTAAAGTTGGTGCATAATAGGGCTCAGTAAATGATATCACATTTTATAGCTAGTCCATAAGGATGACACAAGGTGAAATAAACTTAAGTGCTTTCCAAGCGCGTAGGATCATTGGCTGATAAGTAGCCTACACTGTTCAGATTTTGGAAACAAGGTAATGAGACTGGATCTGAAGGCAAGAGAAATATTCACTGTTTATTATGCCACAAATCACTGAGCAGGAGAAAAATCTAAGTGGTGAGTAAAACACTGAGAACTCACAGCAATGTTTAAAGCAGTGTAAGAAAATAGCAAAGCAAACACCCTCAAACAAAGGCTTTAAACAAATGCAAGAAAGAAATACAGGAAGTTCCTGAAGAAAGGAAAACGCTGGCATTCATGCAGAAGTGGAGAGGCCACCATGGAATCTATGCTTAGAGTCTCCTAATATGTGAGAGAAACATGGTACTGAAAATGTATTAAAAACAAATATTTGAAACTAAGGATTTAAAATACAACAGCGCAGTTAAGGGTTTTTGGAATCTGAAGCGGGAGGAGGTTACTGCTATCTCAACAGATCAGGGTGTTGGGAGCTGGCCCCCTGTGAAATGAGGAAATGAACCCGAGGAAGCCGGGAAGACAGCCGAGGAACCTGTTCAAGCTCCTTTTGGACGACAAATCCCTGGCTTGGTCAGGGAGTGGACATTCACAGGGACGATTTTGAGCATTTCTTGCTAATAGAGAGAGTGATTCGACTCTAGAGCTGAGGCACACCATCTTACCTAACATTTCCTTTCCAGCCCTGGGAGAAACTTTAACACTTCCACTTCTTAGGTGAACACGTGCAAATGAAAACATTTACAGTGGTAAAATTAACAAATAACAGAGACATCCCCAAAAGGGAAAGAAACACTGAGGATCCCCTTCTAAGTAACCTAGATCTTCCTGGCTCAGTTTTGTTTTGAAGTTGAATTCAAGCAGTGCTTCATTTTAAATTCCTACACCCCATTTTCAAGCAAAAGGCAAACTTCTGATACTTGAGTTCTCTGATAATGTGAGATTAATTAGTAGAGAAGTGATGAATATACTTAATGTGTAGGAGACAGAAAATTATAGGAAACCTTCCTCTTTTGACAGCTATTTTGGATCATTCACAACTGCAGATGTTATTTGTCCACCGGAAAACAAAATATTTGTTTCAGGTCACAGGCATTTTCTATCACAATATCAAACTGAACTTCAACAGCAATTTAATGTTTAATGTATATGACAATGCATGTATTGGGGAGCCCAAATACTAGAAAATAAATGGACCCCATAAAATATATCTAGTTATCTGAAAAAATGACTGGCTTCATTATGAACAAATTTGTCCTTTTGTTAAAGTAAGGATCGTTGTATTATTAACAGGAAATCTTAGAGGGACTGCACAGAATGCTGCATTATTCATAAAAGCATTGCTGCCATCTGGTGGCTCTTTGGCATTTCAGCACTGACTATGCTGATTTGATTTGACTGGGTGCTCATGTGAGGTATGCAAAGGAGAGCCTTGCTAGTAAAATAAAAACGTGGACATCCTCTGGCCCTAGATGTCATTCATCAGATGGCAGTCAGTCGTTTCTCCCTCTGCTGTTGTAGAATGGAGGATTCAGGGGAGGTAATGAGATACTTGGATATCTTTTGTCCTGAAAGTGACAGTGTATTTTACATGACTTATCTAAAAGGAAGTTACTCTTGGATGTTGTTGACTGATAAGTGCTATCGATATTCATTTCTGTTGGCAAATAAGTACGTATTCAAATATTAGGAAGATTTATTGAATCTAAAGATATGCTATTTTACTTAAATAAGAATATATGCAAAATGCTATAATCTCTCATTTGGATCCAAGCATGAATTTTTTTTTTTTATCACTCATTGAATTTGATTTTGGAAATAATACATTTTACAATATAAAAACAAATTATAGCACTGCATAAAGCTCAATGTTTTGTCTCATTCAATTGTTACATTTAAGAAAGCTGATTAATTGTTAATGACTCAAAAACCTACGTAGTAATATATCTTTGAGGATTTACAAATTAAATTGAAATATTGTTCAGCTCATGTTGTAATTTTCATTGAAAATGAAACAGTTAAAATGTGTTGATTCTCAACCATCAGGGCATTAACTCATTCAGAACCAATTAGATTCTCTTTGCAATTTTAGTAAGTTTTAAGTTAATAATTGTAGAATGGCTCATTGTATGTAGTGAAATCCCAACCCTTAAAATGGATATTTATATAGCTCAGAAGCCTTTGAAGATTATAGGAGATAATGAGTTAAAATTGCCCCAGGAGGAAAGTTGGAATTCAGCCCTGAATTCCCAGAGATGACATTTAATACTTAATGTTCAGTTTCTAGTCAATATTTCCCTGTCATTAAACTATCTTATGATCTAAAAATTAGTTAACAAAGAGATGTTAAACTAAATTTGGAAAATTATAATATTGAATGAATATCTTTCTTTACAAGGAAACTTAGAATTGACTATTTTTAAAATAAAGCATTTGGGTGTTATTTTAAAATTCTTGGGAAGGTTTCCATTCTATAGTTGATATTACCTTTGTTACTTTCTACTTCTACCAGTTAAATCTTCTTCCTCAAAACGTTAAAGTTAGCTCATGCAAAAGCATTATCTATCTTGTCTAAGAAGATGGCTCAATTCCTTCCATGCTATGTTCTGCTCATATTTAGGAAGAGGTTGTGAGCAACCATCACTACTACCACCACACCAAAACCTTGCAAAAAAAAAAGTAAAAGTGATATTATACCCTGTCTCTTTCATCTGTAGTGTAAAATGTCAAGTAAATTATTCTCCTAAGTGATTTAGAACCATATGGTGGTTTCTAATGCTCCATAAGAGATAGAACACCTTATAGTTATGGTCAGAATATCACAGCACTTAAATCATAAGTTTCTAATGTTTGTTTCAGTATTCGTTTTTCTGAATTCCCATTAGTAAGTAGAATCACTCATACGGTATAATGATTGATGTCACCTTAAATCCTTTAGTATGTAATTGCTGGATGTTTCATTTTATAGCAGGACATTTGATGGTATATTTGTTTATGCTAAATTTTGTGGCAGTGACAGCTGTATCTCAGTAGAGGAATAATCCTTTTCTTTCATAGGAAGCAAGTTTTGAATCTCTTTAAGAAATATTTTTGTCACATATTCTTCTGGCTTAGGCTGAGTACTCCTGAAGGAAGCATTGAGGGTGGGAAGTATTTTATAGCTACTTTATTTGTGTTGCAATTTCAGAAAGTTAGAATTAAAAATTATCAGTAGTGAAACAGAAAGGATACAAGTCAATACAAGATTCTTCTAGAGGAGTTATGGGGTGGTTTGGATGTTTAGAAATTTCTTCCAAAGATTGATAGAATGAAGCACTTTTCCATTAACTTTGGACTCCTTTGGTTTGAGGTTGCCTCTGGGATGGGATATATTGTCTTTAGATTTTCTTGACTTTCAGGTTCAACATAGGAGCTTAGCAGCCTCTTTCAGGTTGTCGTCCTCCACAGAACCAAAGTCTATCCACAGTAGAAAGTAAAAGACTAATGACACATGCTTGAGGAAAATGCATTTAGCACAAAGGGGTTGGAAGTTCACATAGAGCTATTTACACCAGCAGCAGCTGTAGTCAGAGACACACAGATGTGAGGCAGGACATAAGCAGAGCAACCAATGTGATCTACCCATTCCATGTTCAAATTTCCCTACACCACACACTAAATCTAACCCACTTCAAAGTCTTCCAGATGGCTACTGGCTTCAATCTCTACAAAAGAACTAGCAAAATTTTAATGGAAAAATGTTCACCTGCTGATCTCTTGCTGTGCTTAAACATGCAATGCATTGAGAATGTTACATCAGAAACAGGAACTCATTTGCTGAAACCCGCCTCCTGAGGACCAAAATGGCTCCCAACACCCTACTCAGGGGTGTCACCTTGAGGTCGTGAGGCCTCTTCGCCTCTTCGGACCGCCTGATGAGATAGGTTAAATAACTGCCACCTGCATGGGCTCTCACCCCTTGCTGACCTTTCCTTTCATTGGTCCCCATACTCTTTATAACCGCACATACTTCCTCAATAAAGGAGCTCCAGCTGCGACTGGTCTCCCTGACCCGTCTGATTGTCCTCCTTAGGGAGGGCTGGGAATGAGCAGTCAGCAGACCCTTGCCTCTCTTGGTCACCTTGGTTGGGGCGTGCTTCTCTCCTTCTCCCCTGCAGGCCAGGGGGGACGCGAGAGGCTGAAAACCCCAACAACCTCTAAGGTCGTCTTGGATATTGATCATCAGTTTTCTCCATTAAATTCTACATTTTTCTCATCCTCCGGCAGAACTATATAATCAGTTGTGTTTCCCTGATGTGGCCAGTAAGACCCTCACGTGTGAGGGTCTACTCCTTGATTACCTGATATCTCCAGGCTTTGTTTGCTGAAGTTGATGCTTCATTGTACTCACAAGGCATGGATGCACCAAGAGACATCTCCATGAACCACTTGAGTTTCAGAACCATTCTTCTCACTGCTATTGTATGGAAGCTACCTCATCCTTTCATTCTAAGGCTCAATTTCCCCCATGAATATAGTAGCTGTTCTTTTTATCATTTGGTCCTCCGTTTGAATATCCCCAGTTACCATCAGTGGTCTTAATAAATTCATGAGTATGATTACTACCCTTTAAGAAGTGCACTTCTGGGGCCGGAGTGGTGGCTGAGCACTTACAGCGCTTGCCCAGTGTGTGTGAGTATATGGGTTTGAATCCCGACATGAAAACTAAATAAAATTGATTCTGTCTCACTGTTCCTCTCTCTTTAAAAAAAAATAGTAGTAGTAATAAACTTCTCTCCCATTCAAGAACAATGATTTCAAATCCAGGAAGAACAAAGTTCAAAAACTCAGAAGCATTAATGCTACAAATGGGTCACTGTAGTGGCTATTCCTCCTACTTTTTAGGCCCACATATTCTAGCCATTGCAGACACTGTGCCATGTATTGATGGGATGCCATATATAGATTCAGCAAATATTCTGCATTTTGAAATACAGTACCACAAGCTGACAAGTTCTTTTCTCTAAGCTACCACCTTAGCTGAGACTAGGATACCATTCCTTTTTTCTCTTAGGTTGATTGCTTCCAGGTAATGTTGAATTTAGAAAAATGAGTGTCTCCTAGAATCATGTCAACAGTCGTGTACTCTTTCACCTCTTGGTGTGAAGCAATGTTGTGAATGACCCCATGATGTACCATGAGGTGCCATAGTCGGAGAAGGCAAACCTTTGTCCATATCCAGAGTTGGTGTGAATTCCAGTGAGAACGAATCACTGCTTCCCCAAGAATGGAAGTGGTCTGTTATAGTGAGTTTGCCATTAAGCCCCAGGATGGTCTTTGGAAGGCCTCAGGGTCTCTCTCTGCTGCTGGATGACTGTGCACTCACTGGTGGTGGAAGTTATAGCAGCTCTGTTGAGAGGTCATGTACTAAGCCTTTGCAAAGTCTCCATGGTGAACATACAAATCATGGGTCTATTGTACAAGTATTATTTGGCTAAAGAAGCTAGAGTACATCAACAAATTAAGTCATCTGGTGCACTGGCTTACTCTGTAGCAAATATTAAGACATTGATAGGAGACACAAAAACCTTCAAGCTCTGCGCCAACTCTCAAAATTCCATTAACATTTCTCAGACTCCTTGGTCTCCAATCTTCTAGATTTTCTACTTCCAGGCCTCTGACTAACATGAAAAGCCATTCTACTCATCTGGCAATCTGTTTACACATTTTCTGCAGGCTACCCAATTCTCATGTTAACTGCTTGCCATTTCTGCCTCATAGGAAGGTTTCCCTCCCTGTCCTGCAAGTTCGCCCCACGGTGGGTATACAGTGCAGCTGCCATCCATATTTTTGGTGCTCATCAACATACTGAGCTGAACCATCTGTGAATCAGGCTTGAGTTTTTTCATTTTCCTCTGTGGCTTCGAGAATGTCCATGAGGCCTTAGGGCCAAGCTCAGAGAGAGGTACTAATATAACAGTGACTGGTTAAGTGGGATTTTAAACCATCCATTCAGGTCCTTCAGACCTGCTTGGGTCAAATTCTGAATATAGCATTTCTATCCAGGGGTTTCTTTCTTTCTTTTCATTTTTTTTTTTAAGAGAGAAGGACAGTTAGACAGACAGAATCAATTTTTATTGAGTTTTTCACATGGCCTTTGCCACTCTGACACTTAGCCGTGTACGTGGGTGCTGGGGTCTGAACCCATGTACCCGCGCATGCCAGGCCAGCACTGTAACTGCCGAGCCACCGCTCCAGCCCCATGTCCAGGGGTTCTTGACTAATCTGGAATTCAGTGGATCTGAAATTCCGGGTCATCTCAGGAAGTTGAAGTCATATGGTCACTTGATCAGAAGCTATTTTTTAATCTGACCCAGTGAGAGGCCAGGTTTTGCTTTTTGATCTGTGAGGATTTCTTCCTTGCAGAAGACAAAGCCTTCCCCCAGAATCCTCTTGACGTTTCTTACAATGAGTTACCACAGACTCCTCAGTAACATCACATTCATCATTGTACTTTCAGAATTGTATCACTTGAGAATCAATGAACTTGCACTGTGGTTTGGGTTGGCTACAGGCATTAAGTTGTGCATAGCCAATCCAGAGTATGAATGGCATCCTGTAATGCTCCCATAGAGGTCCATATCATCATATAAAAATTCTGAATACAATGCAGCTTCCTAACTGTGACCAAATTAATGATTTTTCTCCTTCCTCCTCCTCTTCCAAGAGAAAGGGACAGTGAGAGAATCAATTTTATTTAGTTTTTCACATGGCTTTCATTGCTCAGACACTTGGTTGTATACGTAGTGCTGGGGTTTGAACCCGTGTCCTTGTGCACCACTGAGCCACCACTCCAGCCCCCGGTTCTTCATTTTTAAATGTTTAACTGATAAACAAAAAAGCAGAAAGTTGCACATATTCATGGGGTACTATGTAACATCCAATATATGTGTACATTGCATAATGTTTAAATCAGATTAAACACATGCATCTCCTTACACATATATCTTTGTTTATGAAGAAAACTTTGAAAATTTTCTCTGGTAGCTGTATTTTTTTTAAGAGAGAGAGAATCAATTTTTATTGAGTTTTCACATGGCTTTTGTTGCTCTGACACTTAGTTGTGTACATGGGTGCTAGGGTTTCAAACCCGTGTACTTGCGCGCATGCCGGGCAAGTGCCGTAACCGCCCAGCCACCACTCCAACCCCTCTGGTAGCTTTTTGAAATGTAAAACACATAGTTGTTATGTATATTCACCATACTTGCAGTTGTACCCAGAGCTGCTTGTGCCTATCTAGCTGCAACTTAGTACCCACTGATCAAACTTCTGCCATCACTCCCCACCCTGACTTCCGATAACCACCGTTCTACTGTCAACTTCTATTAGATATTCTTTTTAAAATTCAATATATAAGTTTGATCACAAAGTACTTGTCTTTCTGTGCCTGGTTTATTTAACTTGTCATCATGTCCTCCAATTTCATCCATGTTTTTTCCAGTGACAGAATTCTACTGTTAAGGCCAAATAATATTCCCCTGTGTGTATGTACCACATTTTCTTTATTCATCAGCCAATGGGCACTTAGGTTATTTCCATTTCTTGGGTATTGTGAAGAGTGCTGCAATGAACATGAGAGTTTAGATTTCTTTTCTACATATTTCTTTCATTTCCTATGGATGTATACCTAGTAGTGGAGTTTCTGGGTCACATGATAGTTCTATCATTTATTTTAAAATAACATCCATTGCTTTCTCCATAATAGCTGAACTAATTCTTGTTCACACCAAAAAATATGCATGGATTCCCTTTTGTCCATGTACTCATGGACATTTGTTTTCTTTTCAGTTTTTTTAATAGTAGCCATTCTTCCTGGGGTAAGATGATACCTTCTTGTGGTTTTGATTTGCATTTCCCTGGTGGTTAGTGATGTTGAACATTTTTTTTCTTATACCAATGGGCCACTACTATGCCTTTTTTGAGAAATGTCTGTTTATATCTATTATCTTCAATTGTTAAATTGGATTATATTTTGCTATGAGTCTTTGAAGTTCCTTCTATATTCTGGATATCAGCTCTTTGGTTGCTGTTTAAACCTCTAAACTTTGGGTTTATTTGTTATAGAGCAATAGCTAATTGATAATAATATATGAACTAATATAATTCAGTGGTTTAATTTCTATGACTCAATGATGATATATTTGACAGTAAAGTTTAATAGTGTGAAAAGACTTTTAAAAGGTTAATAAAGCCAGTTGTGATGGCACCCATCTGTAGTCCCAACCCCTTGGGAAGCTGAGACAGGAGGATTGCTTGAGCTTAGTAGTACAAGAATAGTTTTGACAACATAGTGAGACCTTGTCTCAAAAAAAAAAAAAAAGAAAAAGAAAGAAAGAAAGAAAGCAAGCTTGGAACTATAGTTGACTGTGTGATCATGTCAGCTTTTAATAAAATTTCCAAGTACCAGATCCTTGTAGAATTGTAGAGAAAATGCAGGTAGTGGCATTTCATTTGGTCATGTCACTTTTCTATTACTCAGTTTGTTTATAGGAATAGCTGCCTTACAAAGTTAACTTCCAGGAAGAGTGCCAGGTTACAAGGAATCATACCAGAGTCTTGGAATCACGTTGGGCTTTCACCCAAAGTTTTTGCAACATTAGGTGGAGGCAACATAATTTGGCTTGAAAAGTTATAAGGGAAAAAAATGACAGAAAATGTTCATGGAACAGGGTGTTCTGTTTCAAGATAGTATCTTTTTAGCCTCTAGAAAATCAGAGAAAATTATATGTCTATCCTATTTTTAAAAATAATGTGGACCAACAGGATACAGTATTATCACAGATCATTGTTAGGCCAACAAGTGTAGAGGTTCTAACCCAAAAATTGGACTGTAAGACATGAGAGCAGATAGAGCCACAGTTGGAAAATCTAAACATAGCCTAAAAGTTTTGGCATTCCATGAGTTTCTGGGGGAAAGAAAAGAAATTTGATTTCTATGCTGCTGAGAGCAAAGCTTGCAAATGACCTGAGAAAATTTTATCTGTGATATTCTCATTGCAAATAGTGTTCTTCTACTTGTTTCTAAAAGTTGAAAATAAGCTTGAAAGTTAAAAATCATCATTATCAAAAAGCATGAGGGTCTTGTTGCTTTGGATTTTGAAGTTAAATATTCTAACATTAATTTTTAAATGTACATATCAAAAGTGCTATTATTATTCCTGAGAATTTTCACAGGATATTGCATGTCAGAGATATCAAGCTGCATTAAGTGAACATGATATTCCCAGACCTGATTCCATCAATACAATTTTCAGTTTTTTCCTCAAATTATGTAAACAAAAAGATTTAATTCATTTATTTCTTCTGAGAGATTTTTCACTTACATAATTAAGCCCAAAGATAAACATAGTATATTCATGCTAAAGCTACATGATGCTAAGTCTGTTCTGTCTTGGACTAAAAATTTATTTGAATTCCTTCAACTAAATTCAATTTTAAAATTACAATAAAGTTTATTATTTCCAAATTCATGCTAGGGTAACTTTAGGAACAGAAAATGATTTTAAAAATGGGAATAAAATTATTCACTTTTATCAAACTCTAGGTGCTAAGTGACACTTTTTGCATAGTTACTTTTGAAACTGTTCAGTTATTACTTTTTCATAGTACTGGGTAGAGCTTCAGGATTTTAGAAGACTCAGTTTTCAGAAGTGTCTAATTTATGGCTGGGAAATTAAATAGCATTGAACTATTCCCCTTTATTTCCTAGTATGTCCTAGTATATTTTAAATGAATTTTCATATACAGTATAAAATGCTGTTTTGATAATACATATTACTTTACCTTCTACAAATAAAACTATTCTTCCTAGTGTGACACACATCCAATCATGGTGAAAAATGTCACTGTTAGGGAAAATTCATTGAAATATGTTTCAAATGCAAGCTGTAGGAGGGTAACTAATGCTGGGATCCCTTAGAGTGACATCCTGCTTTTGATGAAAGCTACTAATTTTTCTGGAAACAAAAACAGGGCAGATGAAAGGTACTCACCGTTTGCTGCCCTAATAAGGTAGATTACTTCCACTGAAGACTATATATCTATGATTGCTGACTCATGAGTTTTTAAAATCCTGTTCATTTATCATGTAAATTTGTTAAATTTACTTATTATAAATGAAATATTTCTGAAAAGACAGCTATTTTCTACTTTAGTGAATCCACTGCTACTCAGAGGCAGAGAGATTATTTTCTTTTTTCTATTTTTGTTTTGGATTTGGTTTGTTTTGTAGTTCTGAGGTTGTCAAATTCAGGGCGTCTCACATGCTTGACGAGTGTTGTTAGTATTGTTCTAATACTGATCTCCATCTCCAGGCCTCAGAGGGAAACCTCTTAAGTTTCTCAGTTTGAAGAGGGCTTTTGTCATATGGATAAATTCTTTACATATTTTCCCCATAACTTGCTCAGGATTCATTCATGTTTCTAAATAAATAGAAGAGATGTACTAAATTAAGAAAATGAATATTAATAGAGTACTACAAAAGACTAAATATCATTAGGGTTTTAATTTGTGATCGTCAGTGTGTGGCCCCTCCAACAACCAAAACTGACAGTGCTTCAGGAACAAATTTCTGTTCTTCAACTCCACATTGCCTTCACTCCAAAGCCCAGGTCAACGAAAGAGCCTGTCTGTAACAGGCCACAGACAACAGGCTGGCCTTCAAAGCTAACACCTGGACAGGTCATATGTCATGTCTGTCTTCATTCTATGGGACTGAGGAAGTCACAAAGCACAGAGGCATGATCCTCCAAATGCATAGCCACTACAGGGAGAGACACTAGTTTGCATGGTGAATCATAGAACGTACCACACACCCTACAAAATGAAATAGTCAAATCACCTGCTCAATCTTAATAAAGGGATGTTGTGGTGGTGGTGGTTTAAATGGAGTAAAATTGCATCGTGCCATTTCAGAGATAAAAGCACATTTAACATAATTTATTGTGTACTTGTAATTGATGGTAACATAATGACTCATTTAAAAGAATATTCAGCTCTTTTGATAAACACAGTTGAGTGTGAAACTAGGGTTCAAGTTATTCAACAACATGTCAACCTGCATACCAATTCATATCGATTTTAAAATTAACTCAGAAGTGTTGGGAATATGGAAAATTTGTACCAATAATTATTTATGTCCAAGGCACATGCATAAATTGAAGGAGCTAAAGGTCAAAAATTTAGGGGTGAAAAAAGTACTTTGAAAGGCAACAAAAATCAGTCAAAAATTGAAATTAATTTGCATTCAATAAATGAACAATGAAATAGGTTGTTTCCTTTTTCCAAGGGTGTTTTATTTGTAGCTATTTACATACCTTCTTTAAAGGTGTATAAATATGCTGAATTTTGTTGGATTATCAGGAAATGTTATGCTGAGAAAACATACTATAAGGTACTTTATGAAATAATTATTTTCTGGAATATGTATACCTGGCATAGGAAATTGGTGATTTTTTTTCTATCAAGTTTATGAAATGTATCCATTTGGGGATGTATACCCAAAGGATAATATATTGAATGGGATGAAGGTAGCAATGAGAGTCATTAATGTAAATTGCTCGGCAGCAAAAAGAACACATTTTGATTGGGGAAAAAAGCCAACTATATTTCCAGAATGAGGCTCAAACCTCATTTTCAGTGCTCTAGATTTCTTACAACAAACAAAAACTCCTTTAATTTTAGCAAAAGTACCAACTAATGTCAGTGAAAAATGATTGTAATTCAGTTCTATGTATGTAGCTACGATGGCAAAGTTATGTTGCAGAGTGTAGTTTTTTTTGTTTTTTTTTTATTTTGAGACATTGGTTTTAAATCCTATGTTTCTAATGTACAGCGTATTGGTTTAAAACAAACAAACCAAAAGGCCCTCAACAACAGTCTCAGTACCCCAAGTTGCAATTAGCTACCACTCCTGAGAAATATTGCTGGCACTTGAAAAATTTACACCTTCTAAGGAAAGGCAGGAAAAATACTTTCAAACAATTAAACTGTTTGGAATTCCCAAAAATGTGAAAACAAAATGAGTCCTAAATTAAAAAAGAATGCCAAAGAGTTGTATGTGAAGCATTGAGTTGGAAAAGAGAAGAAGTTTTTGTACCTTGTATGAATCATTCTTAAAAAAAAAAAAAAAAAAAAAAAAACAAATGTAATGAAAATCAGGTGAGATCTCAGATACTTACTGAGAGTTACACATATTAGAGTTCGAAAATATGACCAATTGGCCTGAAAAATAACATTATAATATACTCGCTATTAATATTTTAGAAAACATGAAATGGTTGTTAAATCTGTGAATAGATATATTTGGGAAACCAAGTTTTCAAGGTCAGATGTGGTTTACTTTTGAAAAATGTAGAAGATTTCAAGATAAGAACAAATATTCGAATGAAGAGGAATATAGAAGACAGTGGCATTTATCAGATTAATTTAGGTCAACTTATTTAAAAATTGTTCAGTGTAACAAGAGTGGAAGACCCCAGGTTATCTTCCTTTCCTAAGTAAATATAAAGAGTCATAAAACTAAAAACATCTTAGATCATCAAGGAAATAAAGTAAGCCTTCTTGTTATAATAATAACGTATAACATAGAAAGGTTATTTGTTTGATAGATTTATTTAAACAGGGAAAGATAATATGGTTTACATTTCCTATTTCAACTATTTCTTTGCCAATATCTTCAAATATGATTTTGTTGTGTTAAAGTGCTCTAATTTATGTAGAAATTTAAAATGAAAGTAATGCATCCAAACTTTTTCATTAATAAACCTATGCAGAGAGAACAAAATCTAAAAGTCTGGAGAGGAGTGTGCCAGAGAGAGAAATACAGATTTAGGTACCTTTCAAATGTAGATTGTATTTAACACATGAAGTTGTATTTTTGCCAATAAAGCAATTTTTTTATGTTTAAAAGGAATGACTCTTACAGAAATAGTGATCTGTGCAATCACCTTGCATTCCAGCTATTATAATTCACCATCTCATTTTGTTGTTTTTTTTTTTAAGCAATATTCCTTTTCAGCTGATAACAGGCATTACTGGTCATTCAATTAATATATCCTTGGTGAGTCATCCTTTATTCATAAGGTGAAGAATAAATTTCCCTTCATCTAATCAGATTTCAACCATGCTTCATGAAGTTAAATAACAAAATAACCCTGAATTTAAAACTCTAACTTGGTTACGTACATACACTTTCCAGCAGGAAAGTGCTGTAAATCACTTCCTATGAATTATAAAATGGTTCAAAAGATATTTAAATAGTCAAATTATTTTAAAACTGTGTATCATTTTACTGCTTCCTGGCTCACATTGCTAAATCCAAGGCACAAATTATTTGAAGCAAAGTCATTTACAGTGAGTAATATAATGTGTTCAGAGTTTGTGCTACAGTTCTGCAAATCTACCTGTTAATTAGTCTCATGTATGATTATCAACACTTTTTAAACCAATACTCCAAGATGAGGCGCAAATGGTGTTAATAATTGTTCTCTAAGAAGGTATATTAATCCTCTCATTATTATTACTAGCACTATAAGGGGGAGTAGTAGCGGTACCAGAGGTTGAACCAAGGGGCCCTTAACCTCTGAGTCACATCCACAGCTCTTATTATTTTTTTAATTTTTTATTTTGAGGTAACATCTTGCTAAGTTGCTTAGTCCCTCAATAAGTTGCTGAGGGTGCCTTTGAATTTCCTCCCAAGCCTCTGAGATTACAAGTATGCACCACCATACCTGGTTTCCTCAATTATTCTTAACCAACTACAAAAAGTTTCCTCAAAACATTTGATTTAACTTGTCTCAAAATATTGCCATACAGAAGTTTTCTACCATGTGTAGATATTTCTGGTCAGTTTTGGATATGATTTTCCTGACATCTATGATTTAACATAAATTCCATGCTCTGTATTGCCTGTTTTTGAAAGAACTCAATTTTTTTAAGCATTTAGTTATTTGATACACCAGTGATATTTGTTTGCAATTTATTTTGGTGTTCAACGTGCAGTGATCCAAGTAGTACTATTTGGTAACTGATGCATAACTTCTCAATGGTTTTATGAAGCTTATTTTTTTATTATGTATGATTTTCCTTTATTAAAATAGTGTATTTCAGAGATATGGATTTTCCTTCTTTGAAAGTGCATTTAAATTATTGTTTTAAATAGTCTAACCATGTAATTTATAATAATTACCAGAAAGTCAAATTTCCTGTCTAGTTTTCCTTTTCAAAATTATCTTAATATTGCTGTGATTTTCAGAACATTAATATAGTTAGTATAAAAGCTACCTGATTTTGGTCTTCTTAAGTAACCTGCTTTGTATCTTCTGAACTTCTCTCTTTATTTTGGCAATTGAAAATAATCATTTATTTTACTTTTTTGTTTTCTCTGTGTGTGTGTGTGGTGGTTTGGATCGAACCCAGGGCCTCAGGCATGCCAGTAAGCTCTCTACCACTGAAAGGCTACCCCAGCCTTCTTTTTCCATTATTGACCAGTTACATTAAAATATTTTTAATTTGTATTCAAAACTATTTGAACTCAGAAAACTTATTTTTATTAATGTTCATGTCATTAAGGATCATTTCAAGTTTTTTTTAGAGAGAGAGAAAGAGAGAGAGGCAGAGAGAATCAATTTTTATTGAGTTTTTCTCATGGCTTTTGTTGCTCCAACACAGTTGTGTACGTGGGTTGCTGGGGTTTGAACTATGTACTTGCGCATGCCAGGCAAGCGCCGTAACCACCGAGCCACCGCTCCAGCCCCTCATTTCAAATTTTATTTTTTCCATCTTTAGGAAATCCAATGTTGTATAAAATTGCCCCTCTCTATTTTCCACATATATCATGTTTTAAGTGTATTATAATTGTACATAATAGTGAAATTAGTTATGCTGTACTTGTACATACTTATGACTGGATAAATCTCATTCCCTGGAACCATCCCTTTCCCTTCTCTCCTCCTGCCACCCTGATCTGCTTGCTTATTTTAACTCAAAAGTTCCTTCTCTTTATCTCTTTCTTTATTGTTATAAGTTGTTCGTTTCTTCCTCTTTCCTGTCAATACGGTTTCTGCTTTGCTAATTCTTCTCTTTTCTGCCCCTGATAAAGATTTAATTCCTCTACCTGTGTGGCTTTTCCCTGCGTTGCTTCTTTACCATTTTCATCCATGCGCTCATTTCACGCTACATCAGCCCTAAATGTTACAGCTTCTACTTTTGACCATAGAAATTCAGTTGTCTTTTATCGAAACGTCAACACAGGTACATTCCTAAAGGCTGTTTCCTTCGGTACCTCTTCCCTCCCCCGTGCCATCTGCTGTAAAAATTGATTCTCTTCATAAAATGTGCAAATCTTTTGATAGGATCAAGTTGTTATAGATTTTAACACTTTAAGTTCTGAAAATTCACTCGCATCTTAAAATTGAGAGGAAGTTCATGTATCTGATATCCTTTTGCATTATATAATGCACTCATTACAAAACAATGGATTTATTTCAAGAATTATGTTGAAGTTTATTCTAATTTCAATTTACATTTCAAAGTTTGCACTTCTTTTCTACCCAAACATGGACATGAATCTGAAAGTCTCTAGAATTAAGTATACTTATTGTGTGCTTTCTAATCTGCAGTCATTGTTGATTTTACCCGTCAAGTCAATTTCTCTCTCTTCTCTGTCTCTCTCCCACCCCACTGCCCCCTTCCCTGTCTGCCTCTCTCCTAATGAACCTGTTGCTTCTTTAGAAGGTCAGGAGGATATTGGGCAGCACAGGGATGATGCCTGTGATGCCACACACAGCAGCTCCTTCAAGGGGTTGATCACCAGGCTCCATCACGAAAAGTACAGGACACACATTTTGCAAAGAAGGAGTTAGCAGGGTCTTAACATTCATTCATTTCCTTGCTGTATTAATCCATTTAAAGTGTCTAAGAACATATGAGTTGTTACCCTCAACCCAGATGATCTGTAAAGTATTTAGGGATAATTGTTATCAATCTACAAGAGAAATCACTGATCACTATCTTCAATCTTCAGTACTACTAGGGCTTGAGCTCTTTCAGGTTTTCATGAATATTTCAGTAGAAGAATATAAATTAAATATACATTTTACCACCAAGTCAATCCAGTTCTTGCATTTAATAGGCTGTGTCTTTTAAATTTAAATTTAGCCATATAAATTTTTTTCTTTTTTTGTGTGTGTGTGGTGATTGCAATGTTTGAGAATGGCAAGATAATGATATCCATGTAGATTGTTTCTATTTCATTTATTCAAGTACTTTGTCTAAATTTTTGTCAGTGTATCATGTCATTGTTCTTATGTGACTTGTTGATAGATTTTTTATAATTAAATTTCAGGATTAGAAAATTACTTACGATGCTTGGCAAAATCATTCTATCATTCTATTTCTATTTAGAGATCCTGCATTAATTTAAACATTCATGCTTAAAATACTACCATCCTGATATTCTTAAGTTGTTGGCATCCAAAAAGTAGAAGTAATTTAGTTGATATACTTTAATTAAGTAAAATAGATGATAAAATACATTAAAATAATGCATTAATCTCTAATAGAATCTAATAAATATTTCTAAACAGTTTGAGGATGTTTGATAATAATTACTAAAATAGCCACTTTATGTTGTAGTATAAAATATTTGCCACAACACAAATTCTTAACAATAAATATGTGAAAAGACCAATTACTAATTAAATGAAATATTTCATAATTTAAAAAAATCACAATGTTTCTCCCTAAGACATATATTGCATCACATTTTTTAAAAAACTAAATATTTCAAAGTATAATTTAGTACTTTATTTGCTTGATTTTTAAGGTTATAAGTTTTCTCTTCTAATTTTAGTTATTTTTTAAAAATCAATTTTTAGCTTATTTTAAATGCTAGCTATTTCCAAACTTTTAATTTACATACTTTATTTTTATACAATTTAATGTAGTTAGTAATGCTATTTATATTTGATGAGTCCAAAGAACATAGAATGAAGTCTGACCCATAGTAGATGTTCAAATGTTTTGTAACAAATGTATTCTGTACCTTTCCCTACAATTCCAAGAACTCTTACATTATATAGTTACTTGACGAATAACCTTGATTAAATTGAGCTTTCAAAAAAATGAGGATTTTTTTCCCATGGAGTCACCATCCATTTAAGTGTGGTCACTAATTAACCTTTAATTTCAGATTTTTAAGTAAAATATCCTATGCCTCTTTTGTTTCTTTTGTCCAGATTAAGTGGACACTTTATCTTTTTAAATACTATGTGACTTAAACTTTCAAGTGTGCAGCCTAGATAAAAGTGGCAAATGTATGTCTCTATTGCTTGTTATCTGTGACTAAGTGAGTTACCTAAGTTCTGACTGGCTTCAAAGTCCAGAAGTTTAGGAATACAAAGCAGTCTTTAACAACTAGCTTGTTTCCGTAAAGAAAACAAAATATCCAAAGTACTCCATTAATTTTCATTGTTGCATTAGAAGTTGCTTTTCTCTGGTCATCTCATCTGTACTTCATTAAGTCACATTCTGTGGTACAGTGTTGCAAGTTTGGAAATGCAGAAAACAGTTCAAGAAATTGATTCTATTTGTTCTTTCTGTTCAATAGACCTTTGATCTGAAATGTTCAATGGTGCCTGGCTATTCCATGCAAGCCACTTTTAAACCATTGTTCGCATTGTAATTGCCTTGTTATCAGGTTGTATGAATTAATTCCATCACATTAGGAGGAGGAAGTTACATTCACACAGCACAGACTAATAACTGTCTCCTGTTACCGGCCAATTGATTGGGTAACCAGATGACACACCACGTTTATAATTCAGTTGTTTTGCAAGGTGGTCTTAATTTCAGAATTTCATAACAACAGTAATAAATCTTGATTTCCCCAGGACACCTTGCCTAACAGGCTTTGAGAACCTCACAATATATAACTGAAAAATGTCACAATGAGCCAAGCCACCACTCTTGGTAAAATTCCTAAATCAAGAAGAAAACATCGAAGAAACCCTTCTGTGCAATGAAACAACCACCCACAAACAAAAGCAGAAACCACCCGCGATCTGAAAAGACTGAATCTCTGGTTGCGGGTGGGGAGGGGAGAGGGAGAGCAGTGGGACTCCGGAGACATGTGAAGTTCTTCGGGAGCGACAGCCAAACTTAGGCAAGGAGGAATGTCTCCCAGGGGAGAGACTGCAGGGACCCCACAGGGCTGGCTGCACCAGCACTGAAGGACTGATTGAAGGAATGAGATTACTGGCACAGAGAATGGCATGGCATGTCACACTGATGTCCACATCAAATATTGTTGATCTTGATCATGGTGATACACATTTAGGCAATTAAATTGAAAGTGGTAATTTAGAGACTGTTCAAATTGACATATTAACAAAATACTTATTTGATGAGCCAAATTCATTTCTCTGCTTGGTTAAGTTTGTAAATGTGAAACCAGTCCTATTTATTTATTTATATTTATCTATTTACTCTCCTGATTGCTTCAGAAGACACAGTGAGCAGTCCCTAAAGCAGACTTCTCACTCTTCAGATTAGCAACCCCAGAGAGATGACCAGGTCAGTGCCAGCCTCATTCATGCAAGGTGTCTGCTGGGTCTGCTCCTCTATGACACAGTTCCTTGAATCTGTCAGTCCCCTGATTTGGTTGTGCCCGTGTTCTTTAGATGATGATATATGAAGGTAAAATGAATAATTAGCCCTTTAATAACACTGTTTATTTGTGAGTTTGACTTTCCAAGGCAGAGACATTTCCCTTTCTGGCATGCCCTACACCCACCCCCCTTTAATTCAGTACTCATCCATCTTTTACTTGAAGCTCTTTCCCAAACTCTTCATTGCTTAACTCTTTGCTAAAGTGAATTTTCCCCACCTCAACTCTTCTACAGATTATATAACCTTATGAGAATTCCTGTGAAAATTAAATGAGACAATTTAGGGAGAGTGGGCCTCACACCAAAAACATTCAATAGATGATTTGTTCAACTCACCATTACCAGTCTTTTATTTTTTTCTGAAGTATTCTAGTGAGGTCTCAGCACTCCTTCATTTCTGCTCCTTTAGGATACTCACCAAACATGCAGCTTAAACTGTTCTGTAGTTTACAAAGAGATGGTGCTTCTACAGAAGGGCTGGTCCTCCTGCCATGTTTCTTGCAACTCTTAAAGCTGGGATTTATCCCCCAGGCAGGTTGCCTATGCTGCCTGCATTGCTAACACTCATTTAATACTGCTTATGGATGACCGATTTCTTGTTTTTGTGCATTATTTTAACATTAGTCACTTTTCCCTACTATTCAACATTTTAATCCTTATCTTATTCTTATGCATTATATCTCAAATTACATTTAGAACCTTGCAAACAAGGGCCCCTGCTGCTGCTGGTGCTCCTGCTCCTGCTGCTGCTCCTCCTCCTCCTCCTCCTCCTCCTCCTCCTCCTCCTTTGAGACGTCTCCCCTTCCTTCCATAATGACTTCTGTGGTGATTCTCGGCATTATATTTATTCTTTGGTTTAATTCCGGATCTTACTGAAACATTGGCTCAACATTAAGCACATGATAGAAATGAATAGCACTTGGAGACCAGTTAGAAATTCCACCGCTGGAAACCTAACCACCAAACCATCTTCACGTTCTTCCACTTGGTCAGCCACCTCATCTTTCTTGGTGATTTTTGTAGTTTTTTTTTTTTTGTTGTTGTTGTTGTTTTGTTCTCTTTTTGTTGTTATTGTGGTTTCTGCTTTGATCCTGACGTTCATTGAAATGCTGCCTTATACCCTCCTGGACTTTCTTTCCACTCCCCATTCTCAGGGAACCTATGAATGGAAATGAATTCATTCTTAGCCATTTGGTTTCACAAAACAAGAAATGGAGTTGTTTTTTTTTTTAATGTGTTATGCACACCTCAGTAAGAAAAAATGAGTAGCTTCATTAGATATCATTTGTTCCTTATTTGTTTAGTGTAACTAGAAGATACTGTTTGTTTACTTTTTAGAAAAGGAATATGAAATAGAATCAGGGACTAATTCCTGGATCCAAAATATACCTTTTGCACATATGCTCCTCCACAGGCACATACGAGCTCTCTGGGTATTTAGGCAACGAGGACTTTTAAATCTTAAGCATAATACATCTGGGGTAGCATCTTAAGAGAACTTTCAAGCAGCAAGACAATAAGATAAATCCATAGACAATATTTTCCTGCATCATTTACTAATAGTGAATTTATAAGCAAACTTTGAAATTGATGTTATAGATCTACCTGGTAAAATGAGGATTATTTTTTAATTACAGAGTAGAATGGACCATGGTTCCTTATTCAAATTCTGCCTCTACATCCTCCTCCAGCCATCCAATTCTCACCTACTTCTGTAGAGAAGTTTTCCTGCCCAGTTCGCTCCATATTATTTATTTAAGTATGTGGAATATTTTTTCTACCTTGTGCAGAAACTTAAGTGTATAACCTGTGCATCTCTCACGTCTCCCAAACCTTGTGTTTATCAACTCAAGATGTACTGGTCAATGGTAACAGGTCTGAGACTCTATCAGAAATACTGACATTGGAGGCTGGGGATGTAGTTTGAAGGTAGTATGCATACTTAGCATCAGCAAGACCCTGGGTCAATTTCCAGCAATAATAAAAACAAAGCATTTCTGAAAACAATTATTTTTATTAGTTACACCACATTTATATAGAGGACCCACATTTCTTTTACCTTCTTCAGAAAAAATGTGCCAAGATAAAATGTGTTTAGCTTGGTTAGTCCCATGGCTCAATGACCTCTTGAAGAACGTGGAATTCTTCCTGTTGTGCTGTCCTGTGGGGCAGCTTGTCTCACCCACAGCTGCCTATTAACTTTTGCTGGTATGAGGGCCTGATAAAATTAAACAGCTTAAGGGAATTTCTTCTTGGACTTCTGGAAGATGAGAGAAGCCTCTCTCAGATGGTCTACAACAGTCCCTTCTCACCTTGCTGGGCAGAGTGAGTCACCTGCCCTCTTATAAAATAAGTTGTAACACAGTACAACTAGAACAGAGAACACCTCCCGAGGAAAGGAGATGCTGTGCTTCGGAGGGGAGGAGGACTGGCTCTCCCCATGTCGTGTTCCACACACACAGAAGATGACGTGGCTTTTGAGTAGATAATCGAGAGGGCCTGCTATACTGTCCTGTCCTTTAAACTCTGACTTGGGGAATTATCTACCCTGTATGTCTAGCTGCTTGGGTCCAATACACTTTTCCTTCCATTCCCTCATGTGGAATTCCATAGCCCCTTGGATATTTCTTTTTTAGTACAATACATATAGAAATATTTAACTAACACTAAATTTACTACTATAGCAATTCAAAAATACAAGAAATCTTATTTTATATTTTAGTAAAAATAACCTCTGCCCTTTTGAGCCCAGAAGCTAACATGTAGAGTTACAGATATTTTGATCTTTGAACTCAGCTATGCTGAAAAGATATTTTGTCAGACTACAAGTAGGATGGATTAATAGACAGCAAATTTAATATACATTGTAGGTGCTGATTTTACTCAAATGTCAGAGAATTTAGAGTCCGATTATTTAAGTGCAAATGCTGCCTCCCACCTAAGTCACTTAATCAGGACACTTCAATTGCTACAACTGCTAAATTCAGATAATAGTACCTGCCCCCTATCTACCTCTCTGGGAAGCTGGGAGGATTAATTAGATAAAGTGCTTAAAGCTCCTCAGAGAGACATGGCATATGTAAAAGATGTTATTATTTCCATGGAAGAATGAAACACTGTCTCTTTTATGGACAGTCCACACTTCTAGAATTTTTTCCTCTTACTCATTCAGCTGAAGTGCCAATTTGGTGGATTTTAATTCAACATGTGAGACCCTTCTTATTCTCAAGTAGTTACACTTAGATAAAAGATTTTCAAGTACTGCTCCAGTGATGGGAACTGCATGTAATTCCCATTTTTTTGCTGAATATTTCAGAGCATCTCCCTGCAAAATTGTTCTATAAGTGGGAGCCTGGTTGTAAGGTTTGTAAAAAGTCAGGATTTGCATTGAAGACTGTGACCTGGGATTTTGAGGTCACACCCAATCCTAACATCTTCCATGAAGTATTTGCTAATGACAGCTGTTGTCAGTTTAGAATTGATTCTCAAACACAGGGTGTCTGAGTTCAAACAGAGTCCTGTTTTGAATACACCACATTGTTCAGGGGTTACTTAGCTATGTGCAGGAGGAACGAATCCTCTTCCACCCACTTGCTATAGAAATAGTCCAAGGGAGATCGTTTTGGACATAGAAGACAAAATGGGAACAAATCTTTATTCATTCTCCTATAAATCTTGTCAAATAGTTTACATTTAAATATCCTTTAAAGAAATGCATTTTTATGTTACATCACAAGACTCTCATTTTCTTCTAGAATTTTCAGTTTTAGCCCCACATTTATGGGATATACACTTTTCAAACCAGGTTCCATCTTATGGAGTCTTAAATGTGCTTGTCCTGTAAGTTGTTTTACTGTGCCTTAAACCTGGTTTTTTTTTTTTTTTTTTTTTTTTGATTCTTACATGGACTGTTAAACACTCAGCAAGTCTCCATGTGTTTTAATAAATGCAACTATTGCTTGATACTAACAAATGTGTGCTTTGGTAGCATGGAAGTTTACTACAGATGGGCCTATTTTCTCACAGAGTGTGAAGGGAGCAAAATCACTGGATCCACTGAAGAGCTAGGGAAATCTAAGCTTCCCCAAAAGCTTCCACTTCAGATCATTCATCCTTTTTAGAAATAAGTTCAGCCTATAATTCCGCACAAGACATAATTCAAAGACTTCTCTCAAAGCTAAAGCATAGCTGTAGAATTTATCAGCATTAGTTTTTCAAGTTATAGACTCCCTTTAAAAGAACTAAAATGTATCACTTTCCTCATACTTCTAGTTGTAAAGGGAGAGAAGAGACATGGGCACCAGGTTTTGCTCGGTGACTAATACCAAACTTGCTCATTCTGCCAGCCCTCACAAACTGGGCAACTCAGTGGAAAAAGCAAGAAAGGATCTGGGAAGAGTAATTCTTCCAAAAGCACAGGTTGGAAAAGAAAATGAAGGGTCTGGTCATCTTTTTGTCTGGTTATCAAATGGAGAAATATTCACTGTTGAGAAGCAAGAGTGCTGTTAAATTTGTGATACCACTCACTACCTCAAGGCACATTCTGGGTCTCACCCCTGTGATCATAAATGTTTCCACCTGTGATGAAGCCAGACTTGAGGGTGGGAGGAGATGGACACGGGATGGGAGAAGGCGGACACTTCTTTTCCTCTCTTGCTAACATAGCTTTTCTTAGCATCAGCATCTTCATTCACCCCCACAGAATTATGGTTTGTAATGTCTTCTTTTGGAGCATCCACAGTGAGATGCTAACCTTAACTTAAAAATCTAAGCTCTAATGCTGTGGTCAAGGATTTTCTGTGTGGTTTTTAGGAGGGCGAATCATGGTCTTGAAATGAAAACATATCCTTAGCAACTGGAACATCTCCCTTGTCCCATCAATCAAGTAAAATTGGAATGATGAATAACAGTTTGTAAAAGTTATACTTACTTTAGTTTGGACATAAAAAGATATCACAAAAAGAATAACTTCAATTCTTATTAGGAGAAAGAACATTTGTAGATTTATTTGTATTTTTTAAAAAAGTAGTGGTATATTATACTTTTTATATACTTACTTTACTTATGTTTTCTGATTTACCCTTTAAATATCTGTAGTACAATTTTATACCCATTTTACAAATGAAGAAAAATAACAGATTTCTAGTTACTTGCCCAAGGTCATACAATTGATAAATGTAAAAGCTAAGAACTAGGGTAATTCACATAGGAAGAGAAATAATCACAAGATATCATTAAGCTACATTGATACAAGACCCAGAGCTTAGATAAAAATCTTTTACATGGGGGCTGGAGTGGTGGCTCAGTGGTTCTGGCACTTGCCTGGCATGCATAAGGACGCAGGTTCAAACCCCAGCACCACGTATACAACAAAGTGCCATAGCAACGAAGGCCACATGAAAAGCTAAATAAAATTTGTTTCTGTCTCTTTCTCTCTATATCCCTCTCTCTTAAAAAAAAAAAAAAAAAAAAAAAAAAAAAAAAAGAAACTTTTACATGGAGAGTCGTAAGCAACAAGCCAAGAACAAAAACATTAGAATACAGCATAGTACCAGGATAGCAGGTAACTTACTGTTTGGACTATTTTGCATTAAGAATCTTTGCTTAGGGGCTGGAGCAGTGGCTCAGTGGTTGGAACACGTGCCTGGGATTTGCAAGGACCCAGATTCAAACTCCAGCACCACATACACAACTAAGAAAGTGTCAGAGAAAAAACAAAGGAATGATGAAACAATAAAATTGATTCTCTCATTCTCAAAAAAAAAAAAGGGAATATTTGCTTAAACATACAAGCTTCATGAGGTCCAAACATAGTTCATATGTAAAGCAGCAGCTAAATGGAAGCAAGACGTGAGAGTCAAATCATGACTCGTTTGTAGGTCTTGGGACCCGACCCACAGGAGATGAACCTGAGAACTCCACTTCTCAAAAACTCTAATAAAGCTGCAGATTGTCCTCACATTGGCCAACTATGAATGCCTGTGCTATGTTAATCATAATAAAATGGTCTACAGTCATCCATGAACTAATGTCCTTTATTAAAATAGACAAAAGCATACCTTATGGTACACCTATGTGGCAAACGCCACAATTTTCACTTGCAGTTAGTGATGAACTCCAAATATTCTAGCTTCCATTTTTTAAAAATCTTACTATTGAAAAAAAGAGAAGAGAAAAACTTCTCACTTTATTCCTTTTTTATGCTTTTTGATTGCTGAACTATGCAAAAGTGTTACCTAGCCAAAAATATTTTTAAAGTCTTCTATGAATCCAGTATTCATAAGCTTATGTAACTCCTTCACTCAGACTAAATGAACTTGTTATAGATGCAATCCAATAAGGTTACCATCTAAAAGTGTTCTTTCTTTTAGCAGTTTTCAGTTTTGGTAACTTTTCTTGGTTATCTCTTAAAATTTGTGTTTCTAGTCCTCCTGAACTTGTAAATAAATTTATTATTTACATCCTGATTTCTCAAAGAAAAATCTATAGACTTCTCCTACAGAAGTCCCTCTATTGCTTTAATAATAATGACTTTAACAATGTAAAAACAGAATAGAAGTACCATATAAAGTATGCTTTTGTCTATCATTTTGCATCATCATTGGCAGGTAAATATTAATTACCCATTTTAAATATGAGAAAAATGAGATTCAGAAAGTTGTATATAATTTGAAGATTTACACAGATTCACACAGAGTTGCAGATCCTAAATTTGTCTTTGAAGCACGTGACCTTTCTGGCCTCACAACCTGTTTGGAAATTTGGCTTTTTCCTAATTCCACTTAGCCCTCTGCTTCAAATGTCATTAAGTGCTTCCCCCTGCTGATCTCCCCTGGTATTACACTGTAGCCAGCCCTTCAACACAAACCTGTGAAAACAATCAGTTCTTGTTGGGAGCAGATCATTTAGGGGTATTGATTCTAAATTTGTCATTGTTTTCCATGAAAGCTAAGCATAGAGTATAAATTGCGACTCACCACATAAAGTTGATGACTTTCTATGCCCAAATGGTTTGACAATTTGTGATTTCCCCCCTAGGAGGTTTTTTGCTAACATTTTTCAAGGCAAAATATTCAATCCCTGTCTCAAATGATCAAATTTTGCCCTGGAGCAAACTTGTAAATTTTTTCAAGGAATAGTGCAACTTCACAAAGCCAGAGATCAATAATTTCACAATGTTCTGTTCTCACCACTTTCCTCAATGTACACTATTTAGTTCAAACATGAAAAAGTAAAAATGTAAGGGACAACTACAGGGCTTTCTCCCATTTTTAAAAAACTGATATCTTTAAAACAGAAGTGTCAATCTGTATTCAATATTTGAAAAAAGGTAAAAACTTTAGTTCAGATATTTAATGTATTAATTTTTCAAAAAAAATAGTTAAATATACGTCTCTACTCTTGGTCTATCCTAATAATTTTTGTTTTCCGCTTATTGTGTCCAATGATAGAAACCTTTGTTGCAAATCAGGATTTAAGCAAAGTGCCAAAATAGGGGTTTCACAAGTCATTTTGTTCTTTCCTAAAATAATATTCAATCTTCAATTATTTAACTTTAGGTGTACATTTCTTTTATTTCACATTAAAACCCTAATAAATGTGAGAGAGTATAAGGTATATTTTATCCCTTTTGTGTTCATGCAGTCTATCTTTTTGTTTAGGTCTCTTTTCTGTTTCTGAACGAATAATATTTCCTTGTTTTTAGCTATTGGTCCTTCATTCTTGCAATATAATTTCTCCATCAGAGAACTCATCCATTTTCATGGCTTTAGATATGCCTTTACTTGAATGGTTCCCAGATCTCTACTGCTGATCCTTTCCTCTTATCTAAGCAGCAGCCATTTACTTCCAACTGTTCACTGGCCATTTCTATTTTAATGATTCACAGCACTTCGAAATCAGGATACTGAATACTTTGCTTCAGCTCCAAACCGTGCCCTTCTCCTGATTTCCTTTTTTATGTTCAAGAACAGAAACATGGTTCCAACATTCAATATTTGAAACTTCTAGGCATTCACATTATGTACAAGTTCCAGGAGTGAACCCACAGGTGACTTGGTTAGGCACAGCTGAAGGGACTGGGAGCCTTTGCCCTCTAGTGACCAGATGACCCCTAAAGGTCAATACAGAAAAATAGGTCTAGTTTTGCTAGATCCAATTACTCAAAGGAAAACCTAATCAATTTTGTGGTGAAAATAAATATTGTAACTGTTAAGCAAAATTTAACTTTCTGGAAGCAACAGGAAGTTTGTATGTGAGCCTGTCTAAACCCAAGGGTTTGCCATTTTGTGAGCAATATGCAGGAACAGCGTAAAAGCAATTGGGAAAAAAATAAGTGAAAAGTAACAGATAAGTACTCTTGGTTATAAAAATGATGATGAAACTTTCATAGATAACAAAGAAGAGCTATATTGGCCATTCCAAAATTTTAGGCTACTTAGCATAGTGTCCTAGAAAAACAAGCTTAACTAGTTTCATCATTGAGATAACTGAGCCATAAACCTGAAATCAAAATCACGCATTCCAAATCAGTGCAGAAAAATAGCCAGGAACTAGAAAAGTCATCCTGACTGTTTACAAGTGTCAGATGATATATTCCTTCACCATCTTCCAAGGCATGAAAAGTAAATTTCCAGCCTAACAGTGTGACTTTCAGTCAACATACAGTCCTCATGTCTCTAAGTCATACTTTCTTCTTCTTTTTAGGGATGATATATATTTTGGCCTAACATAACACAGTTGCTGTCATAAAACTTTGGCTATTACACACGCTACAGATTATTGGAGATTGAGACAGATATATATTATAATGATTATGTAAAGCAATCTTATGAGAAGATCTCTTAAGCATCAAAAACATATGTGCAAAAGTAATTAGGTACCTATAGACTCATTCAATAGTTACTCACAAAAATGAAAAGGAGGGGCTGGAGATGCAGCTCAGTGGTTATGGCTCTTGCCTGGCATGTGCGAGGACACAAGTTCGAACCCCAGCACCACATACACAACGAAGTGTCAACAACAAAAGCCACATGAAAAACTAAATAAATTGATTCTCTCATTATCTCTGATAACTAAATAAATTGATTCTCTCATTATCTCTCTCACTGTCCCTCTCTCTTAAAAAATGAAAATTAGTTTGAATACCTCTACACTCAGGAGTTTTCTTTGTAAATCCAACACTGATTGAGAAAATTAAACAACTATGGAAACTTCAAAGACTTAGTAGGTCCTCATCCATATATGCCAAAGGGTATATTTTATATTTTATTTTTTTCTTATGCTTTTTTAAATTTCAAAGGATTCTTTAATTTTGTTTAGGAGTTGAGTTGTTATACAATCATAAATGCATATGTAGTAAAAATAAGATATGCCCCGATCCTAATCCAGAATCACCCACAGCCCAGTCTCTTGACTCTTCTATATTTTCCCCCATAATGTATATAAATGTATATATATATGTGTGTTTATGCATATATATGTGTGTGTATGTATATATATAGTGCATTCCCATAATTAAATTATTGTAGAAGTGTTATTTGGCTTCTTGGGAGAATAAAGAGTAAGCTACATTATAGATTCACCCTAAATCCCTCCTTCTCATTACAAATTTAAGAAATGACAAATGTCACCATAAAAAACTCTGGTTATGGGATGGAGCAGTGGCTCAGCGGTTTGCACGAGGACCCAGGTTGAAACCCCAGCACCACGTACACAACTAAGTGTTGGAGCAACTAAAGTCATGTGAAAAACTAAATAAAGTTGTTTCTCCCTTTCCCTGTCTCTCTCACTATCTCTCTCTCTTTAAAAAACAAAACAAAAAAATTAAAAAAAAACAAACAAAACAAAACCTCTGGTTATGTTTACATATTTAAACAGAACAATCTGTGAAAAAGTTATATTAGCTATAAATTAGTTGAGTGACAATAACTAATATCAAACTTGTAATTTGTGTATGAATACTACAGAAATAGATATTTACTTTCAATACTTTAAGTGAGGTGGCTAATTGGTTTGATTAGAAATATCTTAAGGATTAATAAAATTATGTTATATGCATTATGAATATGGTCTATTCCACTATTATGTTATTAATAATGCACCCAATAAAAATAAATAAAGCATCTTAAGTATGAAAGTGGAATATACATAGTTTGAAATACTATAGCATATAGACTTTAATATTTCTTAGAGTTATCATGGACCTGGCATTCACCTTTTGAATCAGAAAACATCTAATATTTTGTAAGGACAGGACGCACTCGTTTTTAAATTGAGAAACTCACTTCATGTTAACTTTTAGTTTATTGTACTTCAGATTTAAGCTCAAGCAATTCAGAACACTCAGATAACTATATTTAGAGTGAGATCTGCGTATCCTATGCAATTGGAATCAGGCCATGAATATATGTTGATATCTTTCCTGCCAATCCTAATAAAACTCTATCTATGGTATATTTGAACAAGACTTAAGTTATACATGAAAACTGAAACATCAAACCATTATATACTCTTTAAGTGTGGATAAAATAATTTTACATCATATAATATTTTTAAATGTTGACTTTAGCAAAAACTTAAAAATTCTCTGAAAGCTGAAATGAAAATTCATGATGCACAAAATTATGAAAGAAAACAATGTCTACTCCAAATATACCATAACTTTTTTGAATAAAATTTCAGCCTTGTGATTTAATCTTTCTCATTTACATTTGCTTAGTGTATTTGAGTTTGCAAAGTTCTTTCATATGAAATACAATATTTAATGCTCACAATGTCCTTTTAGTGAAAAGTAGTGGCAGTGCATTATTAATGATGGGAACAGATTCACGGAAACGCACAGCCATTGTCATCATCCCATAACCAGGAAAATAAATTGAAATTAAAGCTTTCTGGTTTTGTTAATGCCAACCCGGAATGGTCTTTTTAATAAACCAGAATGTATTATGCCAACTTTCATCAGATCTTTATTTTCCTTTATCCATTCACAGATAATATATGGGAATAATTTAAAAGTAACAGCTTTAAATTTTGGAGTTTCTGTTTTTGATCTGACCATCTCAATTTGCCTACTTTATCTTAGCTTTGCATACATAGAACATAAATTCATATTTATGTTTGTGTGTTTTAACATGTGAGAACACACACGTGTACATGTATGGAATTCCTGTAGAATTAATTGTACTGGTTCCTTTTGTTTTCTTGTACAGAAAGATTGATATGGTTTTAAGAAGAATATAATAGGGGGGGAAGGGAATCTTGATAACCATGCAGTAAACAAAAGTTTTAGTAAAACAAACTAATAAGCAGAAAGACATAGCTTGTTATTTTGGGTTTTTTTTTTTTTAAGAAGGACAGTGAGAGAGAGAAAACAAGAAGCAATTTTTATTTAGTTTTTCACGTCACTTTCGTTTCTCTGACACTTTGTTGTGTACATGGGTGCTGGAGTTCGAATTTGCGTACTTGCGTATGCACCAGACAAGCGCCATAACCGTAAAGCTATGGCTTCAGCCCCTTTATTTTTATTTTTAGGAGAGAGAATCAATTTTATTTAATTTTTCATGTGGCCCTCATTGCCCTGACACTTTGTTGTGTATGTTGTGCTGGGGTTCAAATCCACGTCCCTGTGAATGCCAGGCAAGCGCCGTACGCACTGAGCCACTGCTCCAGCCCCTATTTTGATTTTGTTTTTTTTTTTTTAAAATAGGTGTGTACAGCTAACCCTGAACTATATATGCCTAACTTTTAATAGTCCCAAGTTCTGAAGGAATGACTTAACCTGAGATTTTTATTATTTACATATTTATTTATTTTTGGAGCTTGGGTTTGAACACAGGTCCTCATGCATGCTATGCACATGCTCTGTCACTAAGGCATCCCCCTGACCTTATTGACGTGAGCATTTGCGAGTGGAACAACAACTGAACAAAAGTATTCTTCTGTTACTTAAACTAGCATAAACATAGTTCAGGTAGCTGCCCAACCATGTGTATTTATATAGATTAGTTTTGTCAAATGATGTTATCAAATTTGTATGATAGCCATGTATTAGTCATCAAAGGGAAGTCTGATTTGACTTCAATGAAAAATACCTTCCCCCACCCCCTGCAAAAGAAACAAAAGACTCTGGAAGAGATTATACTTAAACTAATTGCTGTTCCTAGGGTTATTTACGACAGGTGCCTTTTCCTTTCTCCTGTCTTTGTTTTCACTGTCAACTTGAAGTCATACTTTATAGCATTAATCTGCAACAGGGAACATAGTTGATATCCCATGTCTGCCACTGAAAGCCCACACCCCAAAACAAAGAAGAGGAGAGGATAGACTCTCATGGGCTTCTGTTCTCAGCTAAAGAAATATCTGAGATGCTTGTTCTGTGTGTCTCTCTAGAAGAAGCCAACACCTCAACTGGATTCACCCTTAAAGTCGGCACCTTCCTTGTCAGGTGACACAGCTGTGTCCCATTTCATCAGACTCATTTCCTGATTTTTTTTAGGAGGTTGTATCAAAGCCTTTACGAAGTGATATCCTGAAGTCCCTGCTATTCCCTGATGGTTCGACAGCCAAAACGCCCTTGCACACATAGTGTGAAAGCTCTGTGCATTTGGTAAGAAGCACGAAGAGCCAAGCCCAGTGCAATCCGCATGGGAAGGGTGCCATGTGATTCGGTAGTTTATAAATCAGCCTCAGATGGTGACAGAAGGTGTCATTCTGGGCCACAGGCCACAGGGAGAGTGTCACTCATATGTATGCACACTCAGCTAAGTCTGGTGCACATCCTACACCTCCTAACACAGACTGACCATTTTTCCTTTGGAATCACGTACACAATATGCAGAAGGGTTATGCGGGAAGAATCCATGGCAACAGCACATGCAGAGCTCATAGATTCCATTTGAAAAGAAAACTAAGTTTATCGTTTTTAAGTTTTAACTTTTTAAAAGCTACATTTCTTTAGATTTACTTGATTGAAACTTGAAAAAATAGTGCTGTGCTATTTTTTGAGCAACAGCTTGTCTTGGGGCTTTCTGAATAACCTGAAGGCTGTTCACTCTCCCCTTTAGAAACCTTGGACGTATTTTTCTGTGCTGTGTACATTTTCATCCAAAGGAATATCTTCTTCTCATTCCATTACATACCTTGGGACATTTTTTTTCCCTCTCTGCAGATACCTTAGAGGACTGTTTAAGACTCTATCCACTCCACCTACTCTCAGTTTCACCTGAAGGGCAAAATCCCTAAGATCTTGACACACATACTGATAAAAACATGGAATTATTAAAGGTGCCATCTTAGCAGAAGAGGATTGCTGCTGCCTTTGTTCTCGGGGGAATACATATTTCACCCAGTAGCAAGGCACCCAACTGCTGCTACAATCAGAAATCTCTGAAATGCCTTTAAGCTAATCATCTTTGAACATAAGCCTTTGTTGTTGAATGAGGGACCTTCTAGATGCAAGGCACAAAAGCCTTTTTTTATTATTATTTTTTCCACCTTGCACGAAACAGCATCAAGCCTGTCACCACTGACAGTAAGGTTCAGTGATCTGTCAGCATTCACCCCTGATGAAGACAGTGAGAGAAATCCGGAGCTCTAGAGGGTTCAGGAGAAAACCAAACAGTGTGTTTGCAAAAGAGCTTTTTTATATGTTTTCTTGTGACAGCACTAGTTTAACAGAAAATAGTTGGAGTGTGCCAAAAAATGGGGAAAAAAATGAAAGACAGTAGTAGTAAGTTAGGCTAGCATGACATGATGGATCTGGGCTATGACAAACCGAATTGGAACAAAGCTTCCCTGGGGACCAACTATACCAGGTTTGCTGAATTGTATTTCTTGATTTCTTACTGTGCAACAGTGCTTTTTACTGTTAGATTGACTAGGCTTCAGAATATTTTTAAAATTGTACAAATCAAAATCCATGTAGCTTAAAAATGAAGGATGTAAAAGGTTTAGGAGTTTGATGTATTGAAAGGCATTCTGTATTCCCTCATGTGAGTATTAAATATACACTTTGTCTGTTTGATGAATTTCAAATCTTTGGGAAGTCAGTACACACGATAGCAATTTATAGGGCTGAAAACCCTGGTTGGAAAGAAGGGCATAAGCTGCAAAGTCAAAGCTCCTTTCCTGTTAAAGCCCCCACTCGTGCTCAGGCATTGCAACACGCAGGGCCCCAGGTTCTCGCCTGTTCTGAGACGTTTATGTGAAGGACAAGTAAAGAATCTTCAGAACCTCTTTACACAGGTGGGCTGCACTGTTCTTATTACCTGTCCTTTCTGACCTACATAATGGCTCACCCATACCCCCAGATAAATAGTAAAAGAAGGGGTGGAGTAGAAATTGTTTCACAGCCACTAAACTTGGCTAGCTTTCATATAAACAAGACAACAAACAACTTAAAAATCTGATTCTTTGAAATTACTTTTCACAACAAACTTTGGATAAACAGCTAAGTGAATGGACTATTAATAGACATTCAGATAAATGTAGATCCTAGATCTACAGAAACAAATATCTTTTTTTAAAAAGGCAGGGGAGAGTGTGGAGTTGGTTGAGGTTGAGTAACACAGCTGATCTAGACACAGGAATAAGAGCTAGATGACTAAACGCAGGTGCAGGAAATATTAAAGTGGACGCCACTGACTGAAATGTAGATCGCTGGTTAATGTAAAGGGATAAATTGGCATGGTGTAAGGAAAAGAGAACGTGGAAAAAACTGCAATCTGGAATTTGTTGGTCCCATCTAAAAATTAAGCAACTGCTATTCAGCAAAAACTCATTGACAAATGCAGGAATATAGGGTAGAATTGTCAAATCCTTTGTTCTTTTTAGAAAAAAAATCCCAGAGATATGGATTCTCATATGAAATTTCTTTTTTTTATTAGATGGATATAGAGATACAATTGAGGGGGAAACACTATCAAACATTCAAGAACCATTGTATATATACTTAGTTATCCAGGGCTAATGCCATCTCATATGAAATTTCTTGATTTTAAGTATTAGAAATTAATTTTTAAACATTATAAACTGAGTGGACCAAATAAAATACACTTGAAGAGTTATTTTAAACCATGCACTTCCTTCATGACCTCTTACGTACATAAACAATATGTAATTTTGGATACACAAGGTGGAGGAGACTAAGCTTAAGAATTTGCACTGTGAACTAATCTGGACAATCCTAAGATTCACATAGCTCTAACTGTGGATGGCTTCAGTAGGTTGAGCTGGAAAGACAAAGTGATTCATAACTGAGGGAAGCACACCGATTATCAGAGAGGTCATTAAAGACTCTGGGATGGTAGCAGGTAAAGAGGTAAACAAGAACAGCATCAGGTAAGAGTGGAAATAATCACAGAGTAGGAAAGACTTCTTTGACAGGCTTCTAATGACAGAGAGAGGAAGAAGATGGGAAGCTTTTTTGTTGCCAATGAGCTCTTCCTCCAGGGGACATGCAATACTGGCTTATGACCTATAGTTGGCATTGAGCTGATCACAATGGAATGCACAAAGTCTAGGTTTGAAAAAAGTAGTGCACTATTAGAGCAGAATAAGAAGTTCCCTGCAAATCTGACCCAGAAAACCCAGGTGATTTTGACCTTGATTCATGATTTATATCAATAACACAATGTATAAAACTTACAGTTTACAAGTTAGTAGGTTAAATAATTAAGGGGGTGCCTGGGGATAAAAATAAATATGAAAATATCCGAAATATTCTGCGTGTATAAAATCAGTATGGAAAAGTAGAAGATACACACATTCTTATGTTTTTTTAAGTTATTCAATTTTTAACTGATACATAAAGACAAAAATTACAATTCTGTTTTTTTAATCTTAAGTGCTGTGACAGAAATCATTTTGTATGATAGGCCTAAACCAAATGATAGTTTCAAAAGTATGTGTGTGTGTGTGTGTGTCTTTGTCTTTACAGTGTCTTCTTTCCTAAGTCTAAAGGACTATGATGCACTATTATCTGCTGGGGTCTTTTCAGAGAATTTCAATATGAAGCAAGAAGGAGTGCTATGATAGATGTCAAGCAACCCAGATAGGACCCCATATTTTTCCTCTCTTGCCTCTTTTATTAAGATCTGGTACAAGTTAGCACTCAGCAAATGTTCAGTGACTTAAATGCTGTTTTTAGGATGAATTGATTTATGTTCAAATTGATTACAATTCAACATTTGCTTTCTGTCTATTCGTATTATTGCCTTCCTTCTTTCTCTCTGCCAAGGTTAGGGCTGAAACTACATTAAAAAGTGTATTCTTAGCAAAAGATTTCAATATCTTTAAAAAGTGTATCTAAGTCACTGGATAAATTTAACTAGTAAGTGAAATTATATAGACATGAGATATTGAAAATTTTTCAAACAAAAAATATATTGGAAACTTGGAAGTTTTACAACTTTTGAAAAGTTGTAAACACCTCTCAAAGGTTTGTTTTTCAGTGATGTTGACTGACAGCTGCAGTCCAGTGCCACCAAATTAATAATATTGAATGGAAATACTGTTTGTCTATCTGTCCTATAAGTAGAACATTCTTACTTTGAAATGCAGCTGTTTGGCTTTACACTGATTGATCAATTTCATCACACATTTGGGGTGAGTATTAGATTCCAACTCATAATTTAGAATACAATAAAAGGAAAGAGTTACAATAAATCTAAGAGTTTTTATGTGAGTATTGATACTGATTTTTTAAAGTCTAATTATTTACCAATGTATTTTTCATATATAGTGCAGGAAGATGCCAATATTACCCAATTATTTTGATCCATTTGTACCTTGAACTAGGAAAATAATAGACATGCCACCCTAATATTCATTTACTCTTAGATTTGTATCCATTTTGGTTTGGCTTTATTTATGTATAAATATGCATAGTTCAAAACTTGTTAGTGGCAACACTAATAATGTAATTTGTATACTTCACCTTGTCCATTTAAAATGAATTGTTCTATTTATAGAGTAACAGCCTGTAAAATTAAATTAAAATTTTTAATAGAAAAGACGGTCTTTTTAAAAATTATTATAATAGAAAGAAGGATGACTTTTTCACAAATCACTTCCAAAGCACCTTTAAAAAAACTCTTTGTTACTTCCAAAACTTTAAAATAGTCATTGATTTTTACAAACAATTATTTATGTAAAATAATTTATTGCAGTTTTCAGTTCTTGAAAATATATTCTTATAATAGAAACTTTATAAGTCCATTAATTTTAGCAGTGCTAGGAAGCATAAATATACTTTGGAAGCTACTTTTGATTGTTTCTAGAAATATATATTGACCCCATTAGTTTTAAGTGATAACATTGTAAGCTAAAGTATTAATCCAACAGTACCAGAATTACTGATTTTAATCACTTTTTCTTCAAGGCCTTTGCTTAGCATTTAGACTTCACTTATCATACATAAATATAAATGTAAAATTTAAATAAATTATCCTAAAATTCTCATTTTTGAACTTATTTCAAAATTAACACACTTGGAAGCTCCAATTCCTAAAATCTTTTGTTTGTTCCAGTCCCTTTGGAATACATTTTGGGTCTGACAGTATATTTTTATTTTTTGTTTTTGATACCAGGAATTGAACCCAGTGGTGCTCTACTGCTGAACTATACCCCCAATCCTTTTTATTTTGAGACAGGGTCTTGCTAAGTTGCAAGATCTCTTCCCTCAGACTCATTGGAATAATAGTCATGCACCACAGACAAGGATGTGGGTCTGGTGGTACTGAAGGCATCCTCTTGGATGCTGTTTCACTGATCAAGGCAGTGCCTGAAGGTGAAGGAAAATCTCATGACCCAATAGTCATTCAGAGAGTCATTTTTTTCAACAAGCTATGCTCCTAAGGAGAGGATATAATCATCAGTAGCAACTGACATCTATTCTGTTCTCACAATGTCAGGTATGGTCCAAAATCTTATCATGTATTAACATTTAATTTTTGCAACAAATAAGATGATTTTGAAAATGACTGTGAAGTTTCTCAGTTAGATTTACAATTGCTAAATATTCAGTCATATTCATGCATGAGCATCTTCTATGTATTTTCTTGAGATGCATTAATGTTAGGCGCCCATGCAACTTAGGCTACTACTAAACTTATCCATTTTGTGCCACTAATAGTGTGATTTGTTTTCATTTTGGCACAAGATAGCTCAACACTCATTTTGGAGTTTTAAACCATGACATCATATCAAAGATGCCAGGCTTTGTTAATGATGCACAATTCAGGGACCACCTGACGAAAGGCAGAGATGGGTCTTATAAGTGGGTATTCTGAAAACAAAAATGAAAAAAGTGGGTGTTCTGGGAAGTAACAAAACATAATATTTGTATTGCAAATATTAAGTGTTGAAAGGGTAGTATAATGGTGGGCCATTCATATTCACATTTAAGTTTAGGTATTATTTGGTGGTAGGTGCTTAACACAGTGATCTCAAAATCATTCTAGTTTTGCAATTTCAGATTTAAAATTATATTCTGAAAAGCAGAGATATCAGAAAAATCAAGGATGCATATTTGGATTCATATATAACATTATTTAAATAAATTTTAATAAAAATTCATTAATGCTCTGGAGACTTAACTTAATGGTCAACCAATCTTGGTCAATTTCTTCACTTAAAATTTCTCTATTGTTTGTTGTGATGATAGTCATCTCCTCCAAGCTTTTCTTCCACCATAACTGAATCTTATTTAATAAGGACCTCAAAGATCCCAATACAATGTCTTCTGTAACTATCATGCACTCCTGAACCCAGATCATTTAAAGTTATTGATCATTTGAACTGGCAAGCTATTAGAGAAGCTTAACATAATTTTCTTAGAATAAAATCACTATGTAAACAGGAAAACACCACCAAATGTATTTTTTTGGCTCTTCTTGACTTCAATATTTTAGAGATTAATCATTAACTTTGGTAAGATGGGTCATCTTCTCTCCAATTTACCAATGATCACCATGTTTGTTAGGGTAATATTAACTTCTAAAAATTTAAACAATGGATCCAACAAAATGGAGTTTTAGTTGTCACTTGTATAAAGTCTGTTTGGCAGACTGCTTCCTTAAAGATGGTAAATCTAATGGACTCAACACGTGTCTTCTAAGATCACTGTGTTTATCTGTATCAAGCCAGTGAAAGAGGAATGAAGAAGAGAGAAATAGTTGAACTGGAGGTGACACTCATAACTTCTGCTTATGTCTTATTGGCAAGAACTCACTAATAGAAAGCAAGGGGAGGGGAAAGAACTGAAAAGTTCCTAGCAATAACTATGTCCTGTAGAAGGTAGACCGTACAGATTTGGTAGATAATCATCTGCCATAGACAATCCAAAGAAAAAGAATATCAGTAATTTGCCTAAAGAATCTTAGCCTCAGGGCTGGAGCCGTGGCATGCACAAGTACACGAGTTCAAACCCCAGCACTCACATACAAAACTAAGTGTCAAAGCAATGAAGGCCATGTGGAAAACTCAATAAAACTTGATTCTCTCTGTCTCTCTTTCTCTCACTGTCCTTCTCTCTTTAAAAATAAAAAAAAGGATCTTAGCCTCAAAGAATCTTGAGGTTTGAAAATTGGAATTCGTCTGTCCTAGCATCCAGCCTAAATCTCAGGTTGCTTTATTGTGGGTTTTCAGTCTGTAAGCTGGTTCTGAATTCAACCAAGTGATGTCTACTTAGAGAAGAAACAGAGGGAAACTTAATTGAATACTAAGCTAATGGAGAAAAAATTATGTATTACTCACCATATTTAGGGCGTTATTTTAAGCACATTATATTGGATATGATTTTTTTTTTTAACATTCAGGGTATTACCTAAGGTCAATGGTATTAACTGATGCTAAAAGCAAATTTTAAAGCTCTGTTTTATAATTGGGGATACTGACGTACAAGGAAGTGAATAAATTTCCCAGAGTCATATGGTAAATATCCATTGAAATACTGATTCATATCTAGGCCATCTAATTCCATCAGACTATATTATTTGCCATGAAAGATAGAAAAATGTCATTTGAAAAGAAAGGAAGAAGTAAGGGAGAAAGGATTTCTTTCTGAAAGAAACTTTCTAAATTTAGATTTGACGTAGTTACACTATTTGAACTTATATACACCCACTCTTAGCCTGCAATCTGCAATGGTCCTATTGTTTCTTCTGTAGAAGGTTTCCCCCTTTGTCTATGATGTGGGTTCAGCAGAAGGAAGAATTTTATTTTTTTTTATTTTTTATTTTTAAAAACAGAGAGGGACAGTGAGAGAGAATAAATTTTATTTAGTTTTTCATGTGGTTTTCCTTGCTCTGAGACTTCGTTGGGTATGTGGTGCTAGAATTTGAATTTGCATGTGCCAGGCAAGCACCATAATCGCTAAGCCACCGCTACAGCCCTGAAATAATAATTTTAAAGTGGCCTCCAATCTTGAGGAAGTTAGATTCTGTTAAAGAGAAGAGAGAATTTTAAATGGCTGAAAAAGACAGTCATGGTTAAAAGACAAAAGACAATGGGATTTCAGAAAAGGTGCTATCACTACACAGAAATTGTCAGGAAAGAGTTGTTGAAGGTGGTGAGATTTCAATTTGTCCTTAATAAATGGGCAGAATTTCATGACTTGAGAAGTACAGAGGATTTCAGAGAAGGAAGCTAGGAACCAGAATCTGGGTGGATAAAGGCAGTGGTTGTAGCAGCATGGCTGTAATAGCAGGCAATTTTAGGAATTAGTGAGAGTTATAACTTGATCCATTTTTACTTTAGAACTTATTTTCTTGCATATATTTTTAATTCTATGTGACCATCTGGTAAGGCCTGGCACTCCATGATTTGTTGCAGTAGTAGTGTTTATCTAAGGAACTACGTATGTAGGCACAGGGAAATGAATGCTGGGTTCTGGGAACAAAGGCTGGAGAGGGATTTCCAAACAAATGCCACCTTCCACTCCTTGCAACAAGTGTGATAGTTAAGGAATGTGTTTCACAGCCATTGCCACAATTCTGGATCACCAGAGCTTGTTATGGAGAAGCTAACTAGTATCTCAGCGTTCACCCTGTCCTGCATCTACCTTTAGAGAAACTGACCATCCTTAGGTACCTGGATCACTCCCCATCTCTGCTCTCTCATGCAAAGAATATTCCATTCCTTCTTCAAATCAAAGGATGAGCCCCTGGAGGACTTCCAGTGGGTTCTGAATTCTCTGAGGAGCCACCTCTGACTGTTGCTACTCTTTCTGCAATCACAGAGCACTTGCAGTGACATCATTGCTGTTTTCAGTATCATGTTTTTTTTTTAGGAAGCACAAAATTGACAAAGAATGGCACAGAGAAGAGCTGAAAGAGCACTTCTGCTTTTCTGATGCATTTGACACCTGTATTTACAAAAACAAAAACACCTTTCTTAAGCATATTGCTGGGTGGTGTGGAAGGTGGATGATTATTTGGAAGTTACCTTTCAAGGCAATAGCATAATTGCATCTAAACAGTTTCTATGCATTTCCACCTTAAGTATATCTTCCTGAGTAGAAGCAATCTAGTTAGGTAGTTTATGAGAAGCTTTTGGATAAGGAGTTGGACTTAAGTGAAGATCTAAACCTCAGAAATTTTTGGTCTATCACATGGGGGTCTCACTAGTTCTGATTTTTACTTTTAGTTTATGTGCTTGTGTTTCTTCTATTTAAATAGTTATATTATCTATTGAAAATCTAGTATCCAAAGTGAGAATGATAAATAAAGATATTCTGGTCTCAGCCTTTCTGCAATGTGTATGAATCTAACTAAATTGATATTATTTATGATCTTACGATTATAACAATAACAGCACCTCTGGCAGGTGAGTGAAAGTAAATGAAGCAACTTAAATCCAAGTAAGTTTGGTTCTGTAGATAACTGGAGCAGTTTCAGCACTAAATGAAAGGATTGCAAAATGAGGAAGCAATTGATCACTTACGTTGAGAGATCTCAAGTTCACATATCATCCATTGTGCATTGAACTTCAGCTGTGGCACTGAGTCTACAGCATTCAGTAGGTGACCCCATAATTCTCACCTTCCCATGGCAGCCCCCAGTGCAGGTGTCTTCTTTTAACTGGGTGGATTTTTCATCAGTTATGCAGATCTCTCTCTTTTTGCCTGACCATGGTTTCTTCCTTCTTCTCCCATACTCTCTATGGGTGAAAAAACAATTTTATTTTGTTTTTTTTAAATAAAAGTAGTAACAGTTTTTGTTTTTGTCTTGAGTGTTAGAAGCACATAGAGAAAAGTCATTGTCAGTCTCACTGACAAACACTGTACGAAAGAGAATGTGGAAAGTCTCCCTGTGACTATCTAGGCTGGGTATACAGTAAACAATATGTTTGAGAACCAAGTTGCCAATTATTAGGTCAAGTGGTTTGCATGCAGTATCTTATTTAATCTTGTGACAAACTTATGCACAATTATAATCACATTTCTAACTTTTGCTTAGGCCATTCCTCTACATTCTTTTTTTTTATTTTTCCAACAGAACAATATAATATTTATATTCTGAAAATTAGATTTTTATATTGCTTTATCATTTAACATTTTAGGTCTTAAATTATATTGTGCTGGGTTTATGGAAATCATTCTTTCCAGTGGGAGTTCCTTACTCATCTTTGTACTTCCTAGCATGTGTTCTCGTATCAACTAATACAAGAAAAAAAGATATTTAGATCCCATCTGGTCCTTTAATACCACATCAACACACATATTGTTATGCAGAAACTGGTGCTACAACTTCTGTGAATTTCCTCATGGTCAAATTAGTAGAAAGGTAATGTTAGGATTATACCTCAAATGGATGTAATCCCCAGTTAGCATCTTATAATACTGAAACTCTTTATTATCCTCTTAGTACACTATGGTATTCATAGCACTTTGTTTTACCTTATCATTATAACATCATCTCTGAGAATTTCCACTTGTATCATTACAAGATGATTATGACAGCCACACTAAGCCTCATTCATGTGAATGGAAAATTAGTGCCATAAAGAAAATTCCTAATAATTATTTTCTAAGACGTGTCGGTACTTTTCAAACTTAAGCTCATTAAATTGATTTGAATCTCAGTTCAGCAAATCCACCCAAACTAAGCGTTCTTATTACTGTCAGTCTCATACTACTTTTAGGTAAAAATTTAATCAGAAAACATGTTAATAAAATTCATATGCATGACTTTAATCTCATGTGGCAATAGTTTATATGGACCTCAATACTTGGGAAGAAATTAAAATAATTTATAGATGTGTTAAATTACCAAAACAATTGAAATAATAGTACAGCAGATATTTTTTTGCTTTATATTCACCAGTTTATTTTAACATGCACATGGATATTTCTCCCCATGAGAATTTTTGTTCCTCTTTGCAGATGTGGTAATGAGCTTCAGAGATGTTAAGTTTCTTATTTTTGGTCTATTAATGCCAAGAACCTTTTAGGGACGCACTTCTCACAGATTGACAGTCCTTACTTTTCTAACTTTATATAACCGTCACATGGCCACTGGGTTCTCCTTCCTCTATATTTATCAAAAGAACAAGCAAAAAGAAGTATAAATATGAACCTATTGTAAGAAGAAATAATTTAGTAATCTTAAATTCTAGTTCAAAATTTAAATGTAAGAATTTAAGATATGTTAACTTTACTTACTCAACCATTATAAGGCATATTTGAACCAGCACACAAATGCGCTCTGTGAGTCTAGAGAGAGAAAAGCCTTACCGCTGTGAAAAATTAATTTGGGTTATATCTTCCCAGGAACTGAGATTTTGTTTTTTAAGCATCAAGAGATAGAACTCAACATGTAGGATGGAAACTTCCAATATTTATCATTCTTTTCCATGTCTTGTATGCATATTATTTAATATAATGCCTATTAATAACATCTCATTAGAAGTACACATTATTGTTGAGTGACCATAAATGAATATTGCACTGTGAGAGACAACTGAATTCCACAGTGAATTTTCCCCAAATTTTTATAGAATTCTTCTAAGTCTTCTCTGTGTTTGCCATTTCTTTTTCTTATACTTCATTCTATGGTATTTTCTCTCTTCTAATATTTTCCTGTAAGTTGAGAAAACTGTCTCAAAACAATGTGCAAAATAATTATTTGCAGACCTTGAATGAGGATCTGAAGACTTCTGACTGCCAAATGCAAATGTTTTCCAAGAACATGTGACTGATAGGTGGTGAAAATTTAAAAAGTCAATTTATGGTGAATTAAGATAGGTCAAGTAGTTTCTAAAGAAACATTCAGAGATTTTGGAAACAATTACATTGGAAAGGATGTTTGAGAAATGGGGAATGAGAGAAAGGGTTGCTATCTTTCAAGAAGAAGTCAACCAAGAATGTCTTTTTTCTTTCTCCTATAGAAATTAAAATCTCTAAAACCTTAGCATTTGCATTAGCAAGGCACTTCTTGTCTTCTACAATTTTATTTAACAGCATTTTATAAATTAAATAATTAATATTCTAAAGGGAGGGGCTGGAGCTGTGGCTCAGCAGTTGTAGCACTTGCCTGGCATGCCTGAGGACCCAGGTTTTCTCTCACTATCATTCTTTACCTTAAAAAAAGTTATAAAGGGAGAAGTATTGAATTCTTTGTAGGTAAAGTACCCTGCCTGTTCATAAGGAGACAGACTGTACATTTTGGGGCAGAAAGTATCAGAACTTTTACCTAGATAGAAGAGGCCAGGCCTGCTTGTGTTATTAGGATACCTGGCTATACATCATTTAGTTTACTCAACTTATTTAACACATGGAATGATTAAAATCTAGTAGAACAGGATTGTATGTGGCCTCAGTGAGGAAGGATTAATAGCTAATAAATGCCTTTATGTAATAATACATTTTATATTAACATTTGAATCCATTTTATTTCTGGGTTCAAGTTATATCTAAGTATTGATTTCAGTGTCCATATAAGATCCTCAATGTGGGCATGTTGATGTCTCTACCTGGTATACAAGTGGACTAGAAATTTATAATAACCAAATCAGACATTCAGATCTCAAATTAGAGCATTCTTTAATATGTCATAAGTTGTGGGTTTGGGGAAGGGCAGCTCTCCACTAGGCAGGGAATGGGTTTGTTGCTTTATGTGGCTGTACTTGCTCTTGAAGCCTCATTTTTGTTCCCCACATCTGACCGGTACAGGGACAGAGTGTTGAGGGCACACAACTGCTGCTTGAAAGCCTTGTCCCATAAATAGTATACATCTCATCCCTCTTAAATCCAATGACTAGAACCCAGGCACATGGGAGATGAATTCCAGCTAGAAACTGTTGCATTCTCAGGTGTCTTTTTTTAAAATCAATTTTATTTAGTTTTCCATGTGGCTTTTGTTGCTCAGACACTTCGCTGTGTACATGGTGCTGGGGTTTGAACTTGCATCCTCGCACATGCCAGGCAAGTGCCGTAGCCCCTGAGCCACCACTCCAGCTCCCTCAGGTGTCTTACATAGTAAATTATTCTGGCACTTGTATCTTAACAGATAATTATTAATCTTATAAGCATAGCAATAAAAGCATTGTGTTGATGGCCTCACCATGTGAATGAACACCTTAAAATTGTGCCATGTTCACTCAAGATGACCTTTAAGACTATGCTCATAGTTTTTTACTAGGATTTGTGTTTTGAGAGAGAGACTACTTTTGACTAAATTCTAAATAGGCTAAATTTATAAAAGGTAAATATTCATGAGGTGTTCCTAAAGTATCATATCTAATAACCTAATAACAAGAATATATGTCTGTGAGCAGCGAATTAATGTTTGCATTATTTTTTCACAATTTATTAGATATTAGATAATCAAAAAGTTATATATCATAATATATTTTTGAAGATAATAAACATTCTTCAGCTTTGTCATTTTATCTCTTTCTTAAAGGTGGCAGAAGTGCTAATAAAGAAACAGTCAATTTTAGTAACATGTATAAAAATTATCTCCATAAGACTATGATCACCTAATAGATGGATATTGCCACTACTGTCTCTACAGTATTTTCATTCCTACAGTGTGTGACAGAGGACATTTTAAAGGAAAAATTGTCTTCTAATGAAACTTCCTTAGTGTGAATTAAGCATAATTTCTGGGTTGCAGAGTTCAATATTCCAATGAATTTATGGGGTATATATGTATACACACACATACCCATATATAGACATATGGATATATATATATGTATATATAAAGAAATATATATGTTAGATTGATAGGTAGACAAATGGGTAGACAGCATACTCCTTTAAGGGCTTAAGTGATAAATATGATCCCAGTTGATTAATACAATCAGGTATTAACCAAGAAGATTACATATGAATAGTTAGAGGACTGTGTAGAGTCTTAGACTTTCATATTTACTAAAAGTTAGACCCCAAATTATCTTTAATCTCAATAACCTCAGTTTCTTCATCTGAAAAAGGAAAAATAACTTTTCCTACATAGACATGTTGAAATGATCACCTACAATAATGAAAGTCTGGTGCCTGCAGATGGAATTTTGAGTCCCATATTCATTAACTTCTTCCTCATTTTTTCTGTATGAGTCTACATTTAAAGTATCACCCCAACCAAGATCAGGCAGTCCTACTATCACGGCCCCCGCAAAACATTGTTAAAGAGAACCTTTAATGCAACTGACATTCAGATTTCACTTTTTTCCTCCAACTTAATTTTTGTTAAACTTTCACATAAAAAACTATAGCAAGGTATAAATAATACTTCTTGCTCTGACTAAAAATAATTCTGACACTTTATATTCTCTTTGAAAATTTCAGTCCAATGTGGTGTGAAATTCTGGGCTGAAAATCTGCATTTCTGGTGAAAATGCTTATTTAACTTCATGGCACAGATAATACAGAATTTGGGAAGTAATTTTATTCTATGATTTTTGACACAAAAAAACGTTGCCTGGAAGAAAACGATCATGGGTGCTCCATTACACAGATGACTCAAAATTCTCTCAGGTGGTAAAATATCAGTCCTTTCCCAGGAGAGTGCTAAGCTCCTGCATTATATATGGATATCTATTCCTTTCAGTTCAATTCAAGGAGGATAGTCCTGTTTCCTCAAAAACAAAAAAAGGCATCATTATTAAAGAAAAAAAAAAAGACAATGGAATAAATCCTGAGCTTGAACACAAACTCTTGTGGTTTTATAATCTGACCCTTACTTTTTAATTGGTGAGGATAAATATAATGACTTCTATCCCTAAGTATAAATATAATAAAACTATTTCTTTGTAAATAAGTAAAATGTTATAAGGTAAATATGTATATTCACAGTATGATAGAATCACTTTCCTTTTTAACCTTGTCCACTCCACTCTTTCAAGCAGATTGGGTTAAAAGCATGGTCAATCTCAAGGCAATGCTGATTGAGTTTTATGGACACATCTGAGTCATAATGTCAGTCTTGTATGAACCATATGAAATTGTTAATTTGGGAGATTGAGAATGATCAATTATTGGCTCTCCTAAATCTTAACCAAATGAAAACTAAAAATAATAGTGGAAAAATTATAAAACCCAAATAGCTTAGCTATAGCAAACTGGAGATACAGCCTATATACTTTTCACAGTATTTCAATTGTCAGTGGACTCTTATGAAAAAACTAATTTCCAATATGAAGCAAGTAGTAAAATGTCAGTGCTTTAGAGAAAAATGGTCCTTCTATACAAATGGAATTTGAGCAACTGTTATAAACAAATTAAGGGTAATTTAAAATATATAAATATCATTTAGTGCCAAGAGCATGCCAATCAAAAAACTAGTTGATACGATATTCTTTCAGATATTCTCTAAATAAGCATACCGTGCATCTTACAAATAATTTGTTTTATTATAAAAGCAATTTGTCAGAGATACCTAGATTCAATTTCTTAACAATATTTTTTTTAATTTTTGAAAAAATAATTTTTTCGAACACCTGTTTTGCCATCATTTCATTAAAAACTGTTGGAACAATCTCAGGAACATTATTGGGCACACTGTGAATTTCTTATATGAGGATATGCCACTTTTATTCAAATGAAAATGCTATGTTGCCACAAGAAAATGCTTTAATGTCCTTAGCTAACATGCAAGGAAGACAGAGACAGAGAATTTTTCTGAGATTTGCTGGAGTGATTGAAGAGATAATACTGATATCTATGTTAATAATAATATATAATAATCATCTAGGATAGTTACAGAGAACAAATTAGATAATGTATATAGATTGCTTTGCACTGTACCTAGCTACACTCGGAAATACTCATACTCATTGGTATTATTAAGAGAAGAACTAAGGATAAGGGTGAGGAGTGTAGACATAGCTAAAATTGTGCTTGGGTAATTAGGATCTAGATCTTGAATCCAGGCCTCAATTCAATTCCACCAACTACTCAGTTTGAGCAGAATTTTTTTTTTTTTTTGAGTGGGAGAAACTCTCAGATGGTCTTTTTCCTCCCACTTTTCTCACTCTTTTGCCAATATCCCACCAACTTGCTGATCTCTTATTTTGTTTTATTTTGCTGTGTCACAAATAAATACAAACTTAAAACCAAATATGTCATTTCACAGTTTTCATGGCTAGAGCTCTGGGCACAGCCCTGCTGAATCCTCAGCTCTGAGTTTCCTAAGGCTGCTGTCGAGGTAGGGGTGTGGTCTCCTCTGAGGCACAAGATCTTCTTCCAAGCTCACTGAATGTCAGGAAAGTTCCCTGTGGTTGTAGACCAAGGCTATAGGTCCTAGGAAGTCCATAGCATGGCTGTTTGTCTATTTCAATGCCAGCAGGAAAGTAAGGCTCCTGCTTCCATCTTTCCTTTTGGGGAAGGCCTAATCGTCTCTTTCAGGGTGCATACACTAGGGTAGCTGTGGCCCATGTGAGATAATCAACCTTCTGATTAACACATACTTAAGGCATTTGAAGCCTTATTCATTACACCTTAAAAATCCCTTCATTAACCACAAGAGTAATATTATGTCATATTCATAGATCCTATCCAAAGTGAAGAGAGGGGGTTATACTGGGCTTTTATGCCAGGGAGCTGGATTTTGGAGACCATAATAGAATTGTGCTTTCCATTCCTCTGAACTATTTAAATTAAATAATTTGCCTTTCATTTGGCAGTAATGGATAAGGTTTAAATCCGAAGGGTTAGTAAAGGTAATAATATAATCATGATGTAATTGAAGTGGTTTGGGGTACAGCTCAGTAATGAAGAATGACTTTACATACCCAAGTCACTGAGTTCAATCATCACTATGTCCCCCAAACAATGCAATTGAGCTATCATGAGTAAACACATTCTGATCAGAATGTCTTGTTCCATATTACAAATTGAATGAAAAAGAGGTTCGCCCAGAAGTAGTTGGCAGATTTTGTGAGCGTGAAAGGAGAGAAATAAGGAAAACCTTTGCCCTTCATCCACACAAGAAAACATGTAAATACCTACTGCAAATTTTTTTCCAGTCTATCCATTTAACCTCCAAGGGATTTGGAGCTTAGACTCCGGCCTGGGTTCTTGATCGGACAGCTGGTAAAACAGGCAATTTGATGTCACAAAATGGTGAATACTTTTTTCTGTGATATCATTCTTTGGCTTAAACAGCTCCAATAAAATGAGGGATGCATGAATTTATTTATGAATTTTTATATTTATTGAAAAGACTTACTGTATTTTAGTTTTTCATGAATGTGAAACTAGATACACAGTTTTAAAGCTTTCTTGATTGACAGTAACATAATTCACAACACTGTTCTCCAAAAAGGTATACTTAAGCATGGTTTGAGTATAGACAATAAATAAATTTTGAACTGTGAGAAATTTTGGAAACTGTTTTGATGATGTGCTGTGCTGTTAGGTTTATGATATAGCTGTGTGGTATGAAGAATAAACAGGAAGAGGAATCAACCAGTGATCAAGAGCATCTTAGAATTCCATTTAATAGTCTACTAGAATTTTCAACCTTTTCATATATTACGGAGACTAATTCAAGTGAAAACGAGGAAGGACTTTGTAGTCAGACAGATCTTTGGGGGATTGTAGGTCTGCTAGTAGCTTCCTGAATAATAGACAAGTTACTTACCAGTTTTTTGTTGTTGATGATGTTTATTTGTAAAGGAAGGATAATTAATTGTGTCCAGCTTTCAGAATTAAGTTGATAAGAAAACATGCATACACACAAAACACATTACAGCGTGTCCAGCATGCGTGAGAGCTATTAGAACTATTATAATTATAAATCTTTACATTGTTATTATCCTGATAATAGTTTTAAGTAAGAATTTGATTAAAAACTGCATCCCTGTTAGCTTTTCATAAATAAGAGGTGTCCTCTAAAAGCTCAGGAGACAATGTAACAATGATCAGATGTAAAATTATTAGATTACGAGAGCTGTGAGATCATCAAAGGATTAACCCAGTTGATGGATTAATAATTTGAAAGGACTACAGCACTAGGTAATACCTGTAGGCAGGTAGAGTGTACCTGGAGGTAGTAGGTCACTGGAACAACATGCTTTTTATATGTTGTCCCTGGCTCCTTGTTTGTCCTCTCTCTGATCCCAGCTGTCCTGGGCTGAGCAGCTTTTCCTCCGCACCCTGCCATGATGATGTTCTGCTAATCTCAGGCCCAGTGAGCCTCAAATTAACCTTTTCCTCCTCTTCAGTTATTCTTGTCAGGTGTTTCAGTCACAGCAACAAGAAGCAGGTTGATCACGTGGGAATTTTGACGACTCTAAAATCACTGAGTCATTCATGAGAAAAGGTATTTGATAATCAGTTTTAAAACCATTTGTGATAGCATTGTTCCTTGACACTATTCAATAAACCTTCTAGGTAAACAGTAACCAATTCTACTTTATTTATATATACCTATATCTTTAAAAATTATAGTAGATCAAAGGAAAAGAAAAAAGGTGTGTTAAACATTAGGACTGGTGTTTTTACTATTAGTTAAATTTCTATTTGTTTATGACCTTCCTGAAAGCCAAGAAAAAAAATAAAGAATAGTTTTTAGAAAGTGAAAATATTTTATGAGCTTCATTATGATAATATTATCTCATACTTTTCTTTGTATGTTAGAGCATTGCTAAAGGAATTTTCATTGTTTTAGTTACTATTATGAGTCCCTAATGGGGAGATGGTATAGTGGCTCAGTGGTTACGGCGCTTGCCTAGCATGCATGTGGACTCTGGTTCAAACCCCAGTACCAGGTACACAAACGTAGTGTAAGAGCAGTGAAAGCCATATGAAAAACTAAATAAAATTGATGACTCTCATTCTCTCTCCCTCCCTCTCTCTCTCTCGCTCTTTTCGCTGTCCTTCTCTCTTTAAAAAGAAAAAACAAAAACAGGCTGGGAATGTAGATCAATGGTTAAGCATCCCTGGTACCAAAAAGAAATAAATTAAAATAAAATAAATCCTTCTTCACACCCAGACACCAAAAGTGAGCACAGGCAAATCACTTCACTTGTGTAGCCAGTTATTCACCAACATGCTAAATGAAGAGAATGGATGGCAGTAGAGCCAGCTAGTCCCGGAACCAAGCCCACAGTGGGACCTGGCCTGGAAGACGCACCACCTAAATGTGACGAGGAATGAGTCCTACTTCTCCAAGCTCAGGATGGTCTGTCGTAAGCAGTTCGGTGGTTCAGAACTGTTAGTAAATGGAAACATATTTTTCAATTAAAAGAGAGCAAGTAGTAACAATAAAAGTTCTGGTCACATATTAGGGTATCGGTCTAGGTGAACGTACTCTTTTGAATCAGCTAATTCTTTGCTGGGGTAGGGGGCTGTCCTGTGTGTTTGAGGATGTTTAGCAGCATCCCTGATTTCTACCCATTAATGCTAGTGGCACTGTCTCCCAAGCTGCGACAATTAAAGTTTTTCCAAAGATTCAGACCCCATTTGAGAAACTGGTATGAATGAACCGGAATGTTTGTATGTGAATGTGGAGAGAGGATAAATAGATTAGACAGACAGAATACTATTATAAAAATAATAGTATTTATTTTTATTGTTCCTTGAATAAATATGTGAGATCAATCATTTTAAACTATCAGTTCCATGTTATCCTGTGGCATAATTGATAATTAACACAGTTAGCCCAATGGTCACTTTTTATTTTGTATACAGCATGACTACGCTCTAAAAGAATCAAGTGTTTTCCAAAATTATAGCTAATGTACTTCATCGCATTGCTTATGGTTCTTGATAAAATCATGCAAACACAAGCAATCTGATGTTATTTTTTTGTTTACAGTATTACTGTGTTGTTTTGGTTAACAGAATGAAAAACAGCACTGTAATACTACAAGTAAAAATGTTTTATTCTTAGTTTGTTTCATCAATAAAAGCTGACATTTTTGCAAGAAAGATGTTATACTATTGAAATTAACTCTTAGTCAATTGTAAATAATTGTATTATATCGGTATGTTATCATGAAGATTAGAAATCATTTCCTACAGAATCATGTTTTTGCTTCCTCAGCACCGTTTCAATTGAAAGGAATTTGAATGAAGTGCATCTCATTACTAACATAAAGTAGATGGAGCTTGAATAATTTTTGTATTTATTTTCCATGGATGGCTATTACATTTCTTCTCCTATCTATCCAAATTTTATAAAATAAATTGTTTTAATCCATTCTTTGGAGAGGAGCAATGAATTTATTTTTGCAAAAGCTATGCATCTGAATATATTATAATATGCATAAAGCTGTGTTAATACAGTTATTTATATAAAAAGTGTAGCTGCCTTACCTTTTATTTAATTTACATACTTTATTTACTTTCTGACAGGTTCTTCCCTTTGCATTTTTATTTACATACCAAAAATATCTTTTCAGAAGTCAACTAAAACTTTGATGTACTGTATAATTTAAAACTCCATAAAATGTTTTATGTATTGTATGGTTTTATATGAACTTTTAGACTGACAGTATAGAACTTGGGGACCATTTTATCGATGATTCCTGCAAAATAACACCATATTTCTTAAATACTATGACAAAGAGAGTATTGTGTTTTGTCTGAGATCATGTTTAGGAAGAATTATAAAACTTATGCTCAGTCTATTTGTTTCAAATAGGAAAAATTATTTCTATTTTTAAATATTTTCTCTTTACATATTATTATGAATACCATATGAGCATCTAACATCCTTAGAAATTTGATATGTTTGCTCTGCCCTATACAAAAGATCATGATTTTTCCTTGCAATTGTTGGAAATAATAATAATTTTCCCTCTTTCTAAGCTGTAACAAGGATCACAGGTAAATCAGATAATAAGGATGCAATGTATCATTCAAAGATGACCAGATTCAAGAATACAAATTTAACTCTCTTATCCTCTCACCACCCCCGTTTTTTTTTTGTATTTCGCTTTTGTAAGCATGTTTTGTATTTGCATAACCCACCATTCATATTCTTGTGAGTTCATGATATAAATAATTTCAAAAATTTCATTCAGTTCCCCAAATTATTCTAGTCATTATGGATGATTCATGAGAGGATTAATCTCTTGGATGTGACATAAAACTAGAGAGGAAAGACACTACCTATCATATCATTTGCAGTTAAGAACATGCTGCATATCTTTAAGCTTTACTTAAAGTGCTTATAGTAATTGGGTGTGCATGCCTTAGCTCCGTTAAAACCCAAACAGCAATATGGGAGAGTGTGGTTTGTTTTTTAAATGTGCAAGGAAGGAAAATTAGTGAAATCTGTTTAAGTCACAAAACTGCCTCATTCAGGACCCAATTCAGCAGCATGGAAAAAGTAACTCAAGTTAACTGTACTCTTAGCATATGTCTAAGCTCACAAATTTCAATTCACTTCAGATTCCTTTCTTTTCCATGGATCTGCCTGCAAAGGGAAGAGACACAAAGATGGCAATTGGTTGAACAGTTCCTTAGCCCTAGATTCCCTTAAGATTTTTCAGAATAACACTGTAGCCAGTAGTGGACCAAGTTTCTTTTACATGTTCCAATGGAGATATACATCAAGAATTGTTTATGTTTTATTATTGGCCTTTCCTCCCTCCAGCCTTTTCACACTGCCTGCAGCCGCTGTCATACATAATTACACACATGCATTGGAGTAAAGGGTCTAATGTGTTTCGATTTTATCCATGCAAGTAAGATTTGGGGAAAAAAACAAAACTAAGCTAATGAACAATAGATTTAAGAATTATACAGAGATTGTAGTTTAGTGGCCTAAATTGCACCATAATCCTTTAAAGGATTACAGTATTTGGACAGGAAAAAGCATAGTGATCGCTCTTTCTATAATGGCATCTCTGTATAAGAGGGTATTATTGGATATGAGCTGCATGGTAGCAGCAGATATTTTTCTCTATGTCTTTCAGCAATTCAGAATAGTTCTCAAATACATCAGAGAAGTATCACTGAAGAATTAGTCTTCATTTATAATCAAACATTCTTGAAAACCATTTTCTTCCAATTTTTTTGTTTTAAAGGTCTAACATTTGATCGTATGTTTTCTTTAGTTAACTTTCTATATTATATGGCAATCTCTGCAGTTATTTTTTTTCAAAGATAAAAAAGAAAAAAGCATGCTCAAAAATGTAGAAGTTATTTTTGCAGTAACGTATGTCATGATTTTTAAACATTCAGGCCTTTAAACTTTTTTTATAGTGTATGTTCTTGCCAATCCCAGCACAGTTCTACAAAGTAAAATATTTGGCAGTGAATTCATATTAACAGATGGAACAAGAAATTAACACGTTTTTGCTTCGCTAATTCACAGTTCTTTTAATACGCTAATTCTAAATCACCTGTTCTGACTTTGACAGGCTACAGACACCTGTTTGGAGTAATATTCCCCAGCTAATTATTACACGAAAATTCAGTTTCCAACAAAAGGGTTTCTGTGTGAAATTGTCATAGTTAGCAAATTAGTAATATTAAATATATACAAATACATTTCTGATGTCTTAATTTAAATACAGTTAATCCTCTCCTCATCTTTTAAGAACGGTATATGGGAACTCAAGACTGTCCTCTTAGTGTTTGAATTCTGTCTGTCACACTTTACACCATAGTTGCACTGATCAAGTCAGAATGTTCTTCCTAGCAGCAATAATTTACTGTAATACTGTATTTTAAATGGCAGGAAAAGAGTATAGAATGTTCAAGAGGTTGGAAAAATTCCTAACTGTATGTTAAAAATGACTCAGGGGAGTTTTTAAAAAAAAATACTGACAAGATGAGAGAGAGAAGAAAAATTTAACGTGAGTAGCATAAAATGGAAGACAGAACAATAAATAAATAGGAAGCTTACTGAATTATAGAACGTAAGGTATGATGGAGTTAGATGAAGCCCCAAGAGGACTATTGACTAGTTTGCTAAAAGATAAGGGCGTAAACAATGCCAGGAATTTCTTCCATAAATACCCAGTGCCCTCTTCTTCTGTCTCAACTTCTTAATACACAAACTCTTTCTAGTCTCATCTACACCCTGACTTTAAGTGTTGATACTGTTTGTAGTTATTTTGACATGGCCATTTCCCCTCTGTGGCTTGGGACAGCTTCCTGTAAAGTACCTCCTCTGCCCTTTCCCCTAAAACCGTTGGTACCCAGGAGTGTGGAGGCGGAGTGTGTGGTGTGGGGCAAGGGAAGGTTGGTAGAACTAGAAGCAACAATCAGAAACGTAAGGTTTTTAGATGTTTGTAACATAACGGCAGCTGCTGAGGTGGAGTCTGTCTTTAGGTTTGCCAAAGCTTCCATTTTGTGTATCTGTTTTTTTTGATTCTCTCTAATTGCTGTTCAGCTTTGTATATGGTTTGCTAAAGTGTCTTCCTTCGCCACGTTGGGGAAGCAGAGAACTTGTCGTCGTTTCTTTAATTAACCTTTATATCTTACTACCCACATAGCAGAGTTCACTAAGCAGGCACTCTTGGAAATTTTAAGATTCCTGCTGTTGTGCTCTGATTTTTAAGTTATTGCACAAAGCATATTTTTAAAGGCATTTTTAATTTGTAAGACTTGAGGTGGATGAGGAGAAAGCATGTTTTTTTTTTTTCTTTTACACGTAGCCTCCCTTGTAATTTTGTTGTTTTTCTCCTGATTGCTGCTCTAGAAAGCACATGGTCTTTCTCTCAAACCAGGCTTTATGACATTGCTATTTGCAGACATTTAACTGGCAGCCCACCCCAGGAAGATAAAATCCTGTTTAATCCAAGTTTGGTTCCCTCCTACACCCACACCTGAAACTATATTTCTGCCAGAGCCTACATTCTGCTAAGGAGGAAACCAATCTTTTATAATACTTCAACATACGTGAATTTTATTTTATTTTTAATTAAAAAATTACATTTCTCATCCAAAAATGCTAGATGACATTTAAAGCTAGAAAAGAGTTTCCAAATAACTCACCTTTACAATTAACTCTTATCAGGACTAGACAGTCATTTCACTTCACCAGGGCTAATGCATATGGCTATGACATAGCTGGAAGAAAAAGGCCTCCAAGATCGAGCTGCTGGGGCTCCTGGAGATACCCGAGGCACATTATCCCACAGGCTCATCTAGAGCTCATAGCCTGGAGGAGAGGTACTGGTTCAGATTTGGAATATGATCAACTTTTATTTTCAGTTAATAAGATGCTCAGGAATAAACAGAATTTTCTGGTTTTTAAGATAGCAGAAAAAGATTGTAAGGAAGCTAATAAATCTTTGAAGTTTCCCTGAACTCAGTTTTAGCTAAACATGTGCTACCCATAAAACAACTTGGATGAATCATATCTAGAGTATATCACAAAATTTTCATGATTTAAATTGATAGGATAATGACCTTGAAAAATGTGTCATTTCTATATAATACGAAGTTTTTAAGAACATTATTCAAGATGGTGATTGACATTACAATGAAGTTTCACTCATACGTCCTCAGTTACAACACTTGGAGAAATCAATTAACTTTTAAGAAAACCTACAATCTCCAATCAATCCTACTTTAATGTACTTCTTGTGTATAATGCATGACAAAAATAGGTACTTTCTATGGAGTAATACACATGTATGCATCTTTAGTTATATATGTGTAAATATACAAACGCATGCACATTTTAGGGATTCTATTTAGTTCTTCAAAAAGGATGCAAATCATAACAAATTAAAGAGTTATGGTTGCAACAATTTTATTCCATATGATTCTTTTCCAGACTTACATAAAGAGGAAAGATTTTGGTCTAGAGCAATGGCTCAGCAGTTACAGCGCTTTCTTGGCATGCGCAAGAACGAAAGTTCAAATCCCAGCACCACATACACAGCAAAGTATCAGAGCAACAAAATTCACATGAAAAACTAAATAAAATTGATTCTCTCTCTCTCTCTCCTCTCTCTCTCTCTCACTGTCCCTCTGTCATTAAAAAAAAAAAGGAAAGATTTGTTTTTGTAACCAGCATATGCCATTAATTGGTAATCACCACTTATATTCTTATATATTTTAAAATAACTTCCTATATACACAAACTCAGAGTGCTGTATTTAGGATTTCATTTATAGAATATATTTTAGAAAGAATTAAGTAGTCTTCAATTTTAAAACTAATTCTCTTAATTCTTCCTAAGCCAATTCTTTTAATATATCATTGATCTTAGACTCATTATTATTATTATAATGATAGTTTTACATAATTGTAAATATGGCTCCCAAACACAACTAAATACAAGATTTGTTTTGGTAATTTTTGAAAAACAGACACCATGGGGCTGGAGCGGTGGCTTGGTGGTTACGGTGCTTGCCTGGCATGCGCAAGTACACGGGTTCAAACCCCAGCAACCCATATACAAAACTAAGTGTTGGAGCAATGAAAGCCTTGTGAAAAACTCAATAAAAATTGATTTTCTCTGACTCTCTCTCTCACTGTCCTTCTCTCTCTCTCTCTCTTTAAAAAAAAAAAAAAAAAAAGAAAGAAAAACAGACACCAGAGCACTTACTATATTGCCAAGGGGTGAGACACAGTCCATACATTATATAAGCTTCTCAGGTGCTACTGTAAGCATAGGAAAAAATACTTTCAGCCCATACTTTTTATTAACCAGAAACAAAAATTGAAAAATACTGCTGACAACCATTAAAGAAATAATAGCACCAGTAAGAATATCACTTAAATCTGTTCTATTCAATACTTCTAACCTAGAAAATGATCACACTCATGTTACTCCTGAATCACCTTACCCACCTAAAAAAATGTGAAAGCATTGAATGTGTAATCTGTAAGCATTGACTATTTTGACTAAACTGATCTAAACTGCATCAACTGAGGAAAATTCTAACCATCAGACTTTCTTCAGTTTAACCAAATAACTAATGAAGTAATTGAGCCAAACATTATAGAACCTTGCTACATAAATATGGTTGTTAGACAAGCAATGTTGACATCTCCAGGTCTACTGAATCAGTCTATATTCTAACAAGTTCTTCAGATAATTTGCACAAAAAAATGTAGAGAACTTCTTGATCGTTGGTAATGTGCCCAACTCCAAACTAAGTGCTAGAGCACACTGAAGCAAAAAATTTTACTGGGATTTATCTAAGCATGGTGGTACATACCTGTAATCCCAGAGATTGGGGAGTCTGAGACAGGAGGAATGCCAAGTTCAAGGCTAGCCTCACAATTTAGCAAGGTTCTCAGTAACTTAGTGAGATCCTGTCTCAAAACAAAAAACGAAAAAATAATGACGTAACTGAGTGGTAAAGTGTCCCTAGATTCAATCCTCAGTACCAAAATGAGAAAATTTTACTGAGATTTATCATTGCCTAGTCCTATTCAGCTATATGTAATTGGGAAAAAGAGAAACTGCAAAGAAAATCTAATTTTTTTTAGAGAATTACATTTAAATTTGCATTTGAGTAAAAGTCCAAAATACCAATTACAATATCTGATCCACAATATGTGATTCTTTGATCAAGTCTATTTCCAAATATATAATCTCACTGTATCAAAGAATCCAATCCTTCAGCTCTTAAAATGCAGCCATCGTCACACCATTATTTTCAGCCTAGATTATAGTAAATAGCTTCCTGATTCTTGCTTTTGTATTTGTAGTATATTTTCCAATAAGGAGCTAAACACAATGACTTTAAAAACGATAGTCTTATTGTTCCCCTCTACTATTGATCTTACATAATTGCAATTTACAAATTTCAGATGTCTGTTTAGGGGTAATGTCTCCAATCAGCTTCTCCGGAGCATAGATTTAAACTAACTCTTCATCCACCTCCCCTCTCTCCCTCCCTCCCTCTCTTCCTCTCCAACTTAATCCTGCAAGTTTTTTTTTTATGGTCCTGTCGTCCTTATCTCTTTTGTAAGCACAAAGTATCATTACAAACTAATTTGCTAATGGTAGTCACATGGAAAAATAAGAACCGGAAAACCAGAAGGCAAAGATTTTGTCTTTTCTGTTCCTCAGTGCCTAGAAGAGCACTAGAGAAAAAACAAGGACTGAGTAAAAAATTTTTGAATGAATGTTCAAAAAATTAGTGATCTAATGTTCAGTGTGCATGAGGCTATATCATCAAAAATACTCACGGAGATTCTAATATATGTCACTGTGGTAGATGACAGAATGGAACAGAACATGTACAGCACACCTTCTAAAGACTTACAATTCAACTGAGAAAAGAATAAAAATATAGAGGCATATAGTACACAAAATATATTCTTCAGAAGTTAAAGAATGAGGCCAGTGACAGGAAGTGGAAGAAAAAAAAGACCATATGGATACACAGATAATAGATAATAACATTTTCATAAGGATAACTGATATTCTTCAGAGTTGAAATACATGGAGAATTATTCATAGACCACTTAAGTATATATTGAATACCCCAGGCCATTAATTTTGTTGAACTCAAAATTATTTACTTAGTCCTTGTTTTTTTATCTGATGCTCTTTTAGGTACTACAAAATGAGAAAGACAAAAATTACTCCTTTCTGGATCTCAATTTTTCATGTGAAGATAGAAAGTAAACAATTTAATAATATGATATGATGTGCTTAGAAAGAGTGATAAGGACCATAGCACCAGGAACCAGCACTTAGGTAAATACTGACTAGTTTCCCGTGGCTTTACCTACTACAGTTAGTGCAAAGAAAAACTTTATTCAGCAGACTTTGGGGGAGAAAATATGTGTTCACAAGTGTGGTTTAGAAGGCTTCATGTAAAGACAAAGTCCAGGATGAAATGGATTAAGAAGAGGCAGCAAGAGACACAACTGGCTTTTGATTCAAATCATACTTGAAAGTAGACTAGATTAAGGGGGGTTGGAATATAAAGTATTATATGAGTTAAAATATGTTAAATGTCAGAAGAGCAAACAGCAAGGAAGAAATCCTAGATTAGTAATTACTATCAGTATCTTCTTCCTTACCCTTGTGGCACTTAAAAACAACCACAAAGTCTATGAGAACTATGAGCCTAGTAATGCAAGCTGTGTAGACAATCATCCTTTCTGAGATATGGATATGATAATTTTCCGTTGATTTAAAGCTCAAACCATTATACTACATCCTAGCGAAGCAGTCCTGGCAATTTTGGAAATGAAAAAGAGGAGTTTGTTCTCATCTCAGAAAGAGGCAGAACTTCACTTCCAGTCGAAAGGCCCTTTTTGTTTTTTTTTTCAAACATTCAACACAACTGTGTACCTGTATTGCAAGTGCCCCTCATAGTCCCATGTCACTAAATCTCACTGAATCTTAATTATTTCTCTTTGTAGGCAACAATTTTCTTTCCTTCCTTTCTTCATTCATTTATTCATTTATTGATTGATTGATTGATACCAAGGATTGAACTCAGTCAGGAGTGTTCAACCACTAAGTCACATCCCCAGTCTTTTTTTTTTTCTTTTTATCTTTGAGACAGTTCCCTTTAAGTGCTTAGGCCCTCCATTAATTACTGAGGCTGACCTCAAACTTGCAATCCTCCTCAGCCTTCCAAACCACTGGGATTACAGGCATGCACCACCAGCCTGGCTGAACAGTAGTTTTCTTAACTAAAAATGAGAATATTAAAATTGACCTGGCAACTCCTGGGAATCTTTCCAGGGGATTTAGAATCAGCACATTACAGTGACACAGCAATATCGATGTTCATAGCAGCACAATTTACTATTGCTAGGCTATGGAAACAACCCCGGTGTCCCTCACTGGAAGAATGGATCCAAACACTGTGGTACATTTATACCATGGAATATTACACAGCAATTAGAAACAATGATATTGCAGCCTTCGAGGGTCAATGGATGGTTATGGAAGAGATCATGATGAGTAAAATTGGCTTAACCCAGAGATCTAAGGGTCGATTGTCTCCACTCATCTGTGGAGGTGGGGTCTAGACCCTGGACAATGAGAAAGTTGGTCTAGTAGCATGAGTTAAATCCAGATAAGATGTAATGCTTTGCAATCTAATACTTTTTTTAGAGTTATAATGGGAAGGGGAAGGGAGGGTAATTGTGGGGGGGCACTCCTGGGGATAATTACAACATCCAGAATATATACATATTTTATACACATTTTATATTATTTTGTTAAAATCTTGTAAGGTTGATCAAAAATAAAAAAAAAAATTTTAAAAAAAATTTGACCTGGCAAGATCATGATAAGGGCTAATTGCCCAAAGAGCCTCAATCTCCATGTCTAAGTGGGAAGTCAATAAATCTGTTACTCTCACTTACTCCAGGTAACTATGACTGTATCTTGACAATATTAATATGCAAAGATTATTTGTCAAATGAATGAATGATAGTGAAATTTCACTAACTAAATATGAATTTTTAAATCATTGACCAATAAATTTTCAAGTATTCAGGTTGAGAAAGCTTCCATATATTTTAGTGTTGAACCTCAACTGCTATTTTAAGATTGAGATATTTTTCCTTAACCTCTTCTAATCTACAAATTCCTCTTTCAATAGATTTATACAGTTTTCTTCTTTTCCTTGAAGTTTTTGTCCTGGCAGCCTGTCTGTAGTGTCAGCCTTCAACTGGTTGTTATTTGTTAAGATCCATTTTTATGATGCTCTTAGATTGGAGAATCCAGTGCCTTTCTTTGTCCCTTTCACTTCCTTCTTGTTTATCTTTAAAGAATTTCTTTATTGAAGCCCATTCTTATTTGATTTAATGCTGTTAATTTATATTTTAAATGATATAATTATATGTTCCCGCATCCTGTGTTCTCAAAGCATGCACTCTTTTCTATTTATGCTTCTTTTCTACTTTTATGCAACTCTTTTCTGATCCATGCTATAAAAACATTTCCATCTCTTTGCACATTGTGTCTGTTGCCCAAGGTATTGTATTCCTAATTGGATTAGAAAACTCATCTTTATAGGGCCTTTTATGTGTTCTGTGCACTTATGGTTTTATGTAAACAAAAATAATAAATAACAGGTGGATTGCTAAATATATAACTCACTAGGAATCAAGCATTTCAAAGAGGAGGAAAAGGCTATGTCAGAAACATTCTGTATAGATTACTCTGAGTCCGGTAGAAATGCAAATGGTCTTCAGCTGTTACCTGAAATAGAACAAGAACTGTTATTTATTAGTAAATATAAAATAAATGTTTCTACTTATCTACCAATTTTTTCATGAGCGTGTCATAATTATAAATGTTATTATAGCTGGTTTTTGAGTAACACTAAACTTGAAACCTCTCCTCTGTCCTCATCTCTTTCCTTATCTTGGTAGGTAGAGAGACAGATGGACCCAATGAAGGATTAAAACTGTGTGGGTGATGACCAAAAAAAAAAAGTTAGAAATTCTAATGTAAAATACGTAACCTGTTTAGGATTCTTTATTTGCACCAATCCCCTCTTCTATATCCAGCCTCCTCCCACCCAAATCATGAAGGGCCCAGGACGATGGATGGGTGGGAGCTGGCTGCAGAGCAGATGTGCACATCTCTTCCCCACTCTGGGCTCTGTATTCAGTGACGTCATGTTTTCAGCTTGGAATTGGCTGCAGTGGAATTTCTTTTGCAGTATGAAAATTAGCTAAGGCTGCAAATCAGGTCTTTTTTCTGAAGAGTCTGTGGGAATGTTGTACTAACAGAGCACTGGTCCAGGCCTGGAAATCTGGACAAAATATGCTGGAAGTCACCTGGCTACAGACTGAGCGGAAGTAATAAGAAATAAGGCCAACTCAAGTCTAACTGAGCTTAGCAAAATGAGGAATTCAGAGGTGAATCCACAAGATTCTACTCTCATAGAAAAGATCAGAGCAATGAGTAAAAGGTGAGAGAAGACAGAAAGCCTGAGGAAATTCTCTGAGTAGACAAAGGACAGCCTCCTGTTCTTTGCGTGGAAAGATTGCAGTCTCCTGGAGTGTTGGAGAGTGGAGTCTGTGGAATTAGACTTTAAAAGTGTTAAGATGAACTGGTTGAGATTTTCAACAAAAAGAAACTTGGGAATCCTAATGCTGCAGATGAAGCAAAGCTCATGGCACATAACAATGGATTTATTAGGTTTTACAAGGTTGCTGTACTTAGGTACGGCTGTCTCAGAACAAAGATCTATTGAACAGATAAGAGGGGAAAGGTTGCGGGAACCCGAATGATGATGCTTAGTTGCTATAAAGCACAAAACACACATGCAGTTAAAGCGCCTAGTTCCAGCATTCGTTCACGGAATGGGTAGAACTTTTTAGGTTGCAAGTGACAAAAACTCAGCTGAGGAGCTGGAGCTGTGACTCGGCGGTTACAGCGCTTGCCTGGCATGCGCGAGTACATGGGTTCAAACCCCAGCACCCACATACACAGCTAAGTGTTAGAGCAATGAAAGCCATGTGAAAAACTCAATAAAAATGGATTCTCTCTCTCTCTCTCTCTCGTACTCTTGCTGTTTTCTCTTTAAAAAAAAAAGATTTGCAGGGTGGAATTAGGAAGGCATCTACTAAAATGGTCTTAGCTGAGTTGCAGGGGACTTGCTAATGTCCTCTGAAAGATATCAACTTTAATTATAATCACTCAGTCTGGGGTGTATTACTTCCTTTCTGGCTAATTTTCATTTTCCATCAAACTCCATGCTTTCTAAAATCTTTCCCTTGCCCATGGCCACTGATCTCTGTTTCTATTGTATTTTTGATATAATTTCTATTACCCTGGTAACAACTCTACCCATTGCACTTTGGGCTTCCAGATTTGTGCCAGGGTTGGATGCTCTCAGTGAGCGGGCTCCTACCTAATTTGCTTTAGTTGGAATAACTGAGGGCACTCAGTTATTCATGGAAAGGCCACGTACTTCACCAAGAAAATCTATGGTTTAAGTGAGAAGGGGCTGCTTATTAGCAGAAAAAAAAACATGTATTATGTTTGCTACATAAGTTATTATTTTATTTATTGCTTTAGAAATGTTACCAATGACAGACTAGGTTACATGTTCTATGGCTCTATTCCCCACGTGAAGTCACCTGTTATACAAATGGGATAAAAATAATAGAACAGGATTATTTAACCTAATGATGCACTGATGGACTTCCTACTAAATGTAGGAATACTATACAATAAGAATAATTCAAAATAAAAATAATCATTCTTATAGTAATCACAAAATTTCTTATAGTAACCACAAAATTTCTTATAGTAAATCACAAAATTTAACTGTTTCTTGTAGTTAGAATTTAGAGTTCAAATAAGTTTTGCAATTTTCCCAATTTACACTATAAATTAGTTTCATGGGGAGTCTCAACAGTGACCTGAAGACTTAGACTCATTCCTTCTGTTACTCAGTGTTTATTTGCTTTCTGTCTGAGTTTCTTCATGGTACAAGAGGATACGAGGGGCATTCCTGTGTCAAATATTTGTCCTGATGAGTGGGAAATGGCTAAGGTGAAATTTGATGTTGTTATAAGTAAGGCATACTCTTGCAATGATAAGGACTTGATTCCTTATCTTCTCATGTTTGTGAGTATCATCCAACAGGTTATATTAGACTAGTAGAAATTGATTGACTTTGGAAGTAACATTTGTTGCTGAATGGTTAAATGAGTATACCTCCCCTACCCTACCCTGACCGAATCTTCCAGCTAGCTGAGGTTCTACTGATTTGTGGGTTTTCCAGTTCAGCTTGTAACTCATGCATCCATGCACTCTATACTTGTTTTAGTTTAGAAAATGCAAAGAAGCTGTTTTTGTTATATATGAGAATTATTTTGCTTTGAGACAGTGGAATGCTCATCACAAACAGTGGAAACAGATAATGGAAGGGGGCAGAAAAACAGCTTTCTTCAGGAATCTTTAAGATTCTATGAAACTGGATGCATGTGGCCCTGGGATGGCTCGAGGAGTGTGCCTGAGTGAAGGCAATCACTTGAACTCAATGATTGCCCCTGCTAAGCAGTAAAAGCTGCAAGCGCCTTATGAAAGGGTCGGGCTGTCCTTGGGTATGAGGTAATATATTGCAAGATTGGAAATCAGTCTCCCCTCAGAAATGTTTCAGTGATTTGACATTTTATGATATTTTCTAATACAAAAAAATCTCCATGTAGACAGGCCACGTATCAGTGAATTTTAAATCTTAGAATTTCTTCAAAACACTTCATAATTACAGCTGAGAAGACTATATGAAAAAATATAAGCTTAGAGGAGAGATCAAGGACATGTGCTATGCCATCTCACAGACTTGGGATTCAAATCTCAACTCCACCATTTAGCAATTTCAGCTCACTCTGTGGCTCTTTGATTTAAAATTGCATTATCAATTAATCATGTGTACAAAGAAATACACATATACATAAAACAACAAAAGAACCCAGATTAGCATGTGATCATTTTTTCCTTAATTAAAGCATCTACTAAGGTTGATATCTGACTAATATTGTGTTTTTCCAGCATATTTTGTTCTTCCCTGGAATTAAAACACTTTCGGTGAGGAGTGGAAAAGTATTGTATGGTTTTCTTTGGGTCTTTATATGCTTAATTCCAATGTGAATTGCTTGTTAAAAAGATTTATATTTGTCTTTTGTACTTGTGTTTGCCTGCCACCAAGAGAAACTCTAACCTGTTCTCCCTGGCAAAAATACAAATTCACAGCCTAATACTGATTTGTGTTGTATTTTAGCAAGAAACACAGGGAAAGAAAAACTAAATTTGATTTTTCAAGTTTATGTATCCACTGGTATTTCCTTTGTGTGTTTGAATGTAGATGCTTAACTGGGAAAAATCTATACATTGGTTTTGAAGACAAAAATCTTCCATTCAGTTTGTATGCTGGTCGGTTGTATAAATATGAATTTTTAAGCAATTTAGCATTTCATCAAAGTAACAGGGCAGTTGATTTTCATTCATCCATATGAAAACAATTAGGAAAAAATGCCACTTATCTTAAATAGTATTTGTCAGATTTTCTTCATCAAACTTGGTAAATACAGATCTCTTGACATTTCAATGAATTTTCATCACTCTGTGGTAAACCTAAGTGACTAGGCTGTGGCCCGTGAACAGCTTTTGTTTCTATGTGACATTAAAATGTATTTTAAAAAAACATGATTATAATGAATATTCAAAATTAGATTCATTCTCCAGCATGTGCACAATAGGTCAGAAGCCGTGGCTGGAGAAGGACACTTACAAGTCAATCTCTAGGTTTTATCATTTCTTAGGAATCACATATTTTCACATGCCTCAGAGATGTAACTATCAGACGGGAAAAACAGCTAAATACATACTACTTTCAGTTTACACAACTTTGAAAGCACAGTTCATATCTAATTAATTTAAAAGTTAGTGTCGGGTTGGAGCAGTGACTCAGAGGTTCAAGCGCTCGTTTGGCATGCATGAGGACCCGGGTTTAAACCCCTGCACCACATACACAGCTAAGTGTCAGAGAAACAAAGGTGAGATGAAAAAAACAGTTAGTGTCTCTCTCTAGCTGTGCATTGTCTTGACTCAAGGTTTCTTAGACTGTATGTTCAAGACAGCTTGAAACAGACATTATAAATGAAGAATAATCATTTACTCTAGTTCAGAGCATTTCTTCAAATACTCTTCAATTTCTGGTTCCAGCAGAATTTTATTTACTCAAATATAAATCCTTTCTTTTAATACTCTAGAGCCTCATCCTCAACAGAACACCTCATTTTAGTACAATTGTTTTTATGTCCTGTCACCAGATGATGATGATAAATGGAAAATGATTAAGTATACTGTTTGTCAGATTTCTTCTTTCACAATTCAATAAATATTCCCAGAGTCCTCCCCCTTGTCACCTTACAATGATTATCAAATGGAAGAGATTTGAAATCCAGGAAGGGAATCTAGTGTTTATTTTGGTTGCTACTCTGAAAATATATGAAATATTAATTTCAACTTCTGGATGCTTCCAAAACAAGTTAATCACTTAAAGATATTAAGTGTTTATTTGGGGACTCTAAGCTGAAATAAACTCATATAAGAAAAAAAATCTCCTTGAGATTATAATTCCATGGAAGGTATATCTCTAATCAACAGTGCTTTTATGTTGGGTATGGTTTAATTATTTATTATGTGTGTGTGTGTTCATGTGTTTGTTTTTTACTTTTCTAGTTTTACATGCCTTTATGGATATTATTTAGCTTCTAAGGGGAGTGAAGTATACCATAAAGTATTTATAACCCCCATCCTCCCCCTCCCCCATCCCTCCCCTCCATAACTGGACCTCCCCCAGGTCATACGCTACTCCGAAATTGGTGGGTCTGGTATAAAACTTGACTATCTTTGACCCTATCCTTAGTTTTTACTCTAGCTTCCACATGAAAGAAAATAGTTAATTTTTTAGTCTGTGAGCTTGGCTAATTTCATTTAGCATAATTTTTTCCACTACCATCCATTTACTTCCAAAGGCCATGATTTCATTTTTTAATAGGTGAGTAGAACTACATTTTCTCTTTCTCTCTCTCTCTCTCTCTCTCTCTCTCTCTCTCTCTCTCTGTCTCTGTGTGTGTGTGTGTGTGTGTGTATCTCACAGTATCACAGTTTACAGTTTTGGGATCCATTCATCTAGTGAAGGCCATCTGGGTTGATTCCATAATTTAGCTATTATGAATTGTGCTGCTATAAACATTTATGTAATTGTTTCACTATAATATGCTGATTTTATTTCTTCTGGGAAAATACCTGAGTGGAATAGCTGGGTCATAAGGTAATTCTGTCCCTAACTTTCTGAGGTTTTGAGGAGTCTCCACACTGCTTTCCTGAATGACTGTTCTAGTTTCGGGTCCCACCAACAGTGTACAAGTATTCCTTTCTCCCCACAACCTCTCCAGCATATGCCATTGCTTGTATTCTTCATCGTTGCCATTCAGATTGCAGTGAGGTGGAATCAATGTAGTTTTGATTTGCATTTCTCTGATTGCTAGAGATGTTGAACTTTTTTCATATATTTATTGGCCTTCTGTATTTCTTCTATTCAAAATTTTCTCTTTAGTTCTTTAGCCCATTTATTGATTTGGTTGAATGTGTTTTTGACAAATCTACAAATCTTTAACCAACTGACATTCAACAAAATGGGCAAAAATATATCTTGGAGGAAAGACAACCTTTTTTAACAAATGGTGCTAGATAAACTGGACAGCCATATGCTGACAAATGAACGTAGATCCTTATCTCTCAACTTGCACAAAAATCAAATGGAAATGGATCAAGAATTTAGGAAGTAAACCAGCTGTCATACAACTGCTAGAAGAAAAAATAGGATCAACACTCCACCATATAGGTGCTGGCACCAACTTACTTACCAAGACTCCCATAGTGTAGTAATTAAAACCAATATTCAATGAGAGGGAAGCTATTAAACTAAAAAGCTTCTACACAGCTAAGGAATTAGTCAAGAGAGAGCTAAAGAATGAGAGAAAATTGTAGTCACCTACTCTTCCAACAGAGGCTAATATCCAGAATATACAAAGAACTCAAAAATCTTAATATGGTTTTATGGTTTAAATAATTGCTTTCCAAGTGTAATGTATATTCAGGGAAAATCTGTCATATCTACTATTTATTAAATGCCAGAAACAATCACTACCAAGAATGCTAGGTGCTAAAAAAAAAAATGCAAATCCCTTAACCATCGCCCAGACTGATCTTCATGCTCCCTGAAATTTTCACTTTTGTGGTGCTCAGTTATCAACCTTTCCAGGCAAAAGGACAATTTTGTTATTTATTTGTCTATTTCTAAACTTTCTTGTTTCAGAATTTCTTACACATTTATTATATCAATTATAGTAAGGCAACAAATTAGAGATAATTAACCAATGAGACATCATCACTGCGGACTTTTTGCTTTGAGTGGCCATATTTTTATGGAAATTTATGGTTTTCAAAATCCTTTTCTTCAGGATATTTTGTTATCATATTTTTTCTAGTGATCCTAGGAGCAAGAAATTCAAGAGTTTGAGTTCCTTGTTCCAATCAACACTTATTTTACTCCTTTTTCTTAATAAATAAGGAAATTGAAGTTTAGAGAGCTAAAATAACTTACCCCAAATCACACAGCAATTTACTGACAAAGCTCAAATTCAAACTCATAACTGCCTAGTTCTATTCTGCACTATTTGGGAGAGAAGTAAAAAAGAAAAATTGCCTAATAAGCTAAAAGTAGAGTCCCTGTCCAGTCCCAACCACAGTTCTCTATCTTTTGAGATCCAGCCTCAATCTCTTCTATAGGGCTTTCTCCAACAATTAAAGTTCATTTCAATTGATCAATTTGCTATATGCACTTATTTTCACATTTATCAGACAGTATTTTGCAATAGTATTTCAGAGCATAAGCATTCCTGACTTTTCTACCCTCCGATAGTTAAAAGAAACAATTATACACTTGATTTCTGTAAGATATAAGCTTGCTCTTTCCAATATTTGAGCAATAGCTTTACCATGCTTAGGTGAGTTATGGTAGGTAGTATAGATTGGATGTAAGGTGTCCCCCCCAAAGCTCGTGTGAGACAATACAGGAAGGCTCAGAGGTGAAATGACTGTGCTATGAGAGCCTCAAACCAATCAGTGAGTTAATTCCCTCATAGGGATTAACTGGCAACTAAAGGCAGGTAGGGTGTGGCTGGAGAAGGTGGGTCACTGGGGGTGTGCCTTTGGGGTGTCTATTTTGTATATAGAGTGGAGTCTCTCTCTGCTTCATGATGAGATGGCTTGAGCTACTTTCCTCTTGCACACTCTTCTGCCAATGTTCAGCTTCACCTCAAGCCCCAAGAAATGGAACCAGCTGTTTGTGGACTAAAACCTCTGAAACCATGAACCCCTAAATCAACTTTTCCTCCTAAATTTCCTCCTAAAGCTGACTAAAACAGAAGACAGATTCTAATAATGCCTTATCTTTTTGTACCCATGTCTTACCCCTGTCACTAGGTTATATTATATGGCAATGGTAATGGAATTAGTTGCTTTTTGTAGCAACTAATGAATGAATTTTAAGAAGGAATTAAGATCTCATTGCAGTTGACTTAGTTGAGAAGGAGATTGTGTTAGGTAGTCCTCATTTAATCATGTGAACCCTTTACAAGAGGACAGGTATGATAATCTCTTTCTGACCATCATCCACCAAATAGTCATATTGAATATGAAATATGAAGTGAAGCTGCCTCTGGGAGCTAAGGGCCTTAGCAATACAACTCCAAAAGGTAAATCCTCCCCAAGGCACATGAGCTTGAAGGAAGACCCAAAACCTCAAACACCTTGATGACAACTCATGGCATCACGAATAGAGGCCTTTTCTAATCTGTGCCTAATCTTCCCAACATGGAAATATGAAATAAGAAATTTGTGTTGCTTTGATCTGCTAAGCTGGGGACAATTAGTCATAAAGTGTATCTGTAGGCTATTCATCACGGTGACCAAAACACCTGACAAGAACAGTTTGAGAAAAGAATTTATTTTGTATAATGGTTCTAGAAGATTTGGTCCATGTTGGCTGACTCCATTGCTCTGGGCCTAAGAGGAGGCAGAACATCATAGTAGAAGGGAATGGTTGAGGAAAGTTGCTCAACTCATGGTAGTTGGGAGGCAGAGAAAGAAAGGAAGGTGTCTGGGAAAAAATAAACTCTGCCAGGGCATGATCCAGGGACCTAATCTGCCCAGTGATTATGGAACCACTGCACAGAAGTTAGGAGTAAACATATTTTAAAGAATTACCCTGATGATTAAGAATGTCAGAGTAAAAGGAGAAAGTTGACACTGAACTTCAGAGTATAGTGTCTGATAAGCTCAGAGTCTCCTATCCCAGTCATTTCCTAAAAGTCCCACCTCTGAGCCTTTTTGCACTGGAGACCCAGATAAGACTTTGTGGGACGAACCAGATCCAAACCATAATACTATCATAAAAAAACTAATTATAACATTGCATTTAATACACATAAATTCATTTATTTATATGGAAATTGTATACATATGTATACACACACATATACTTTCTACAGATTATTTGCACACATGCACATGAAACACATACCTAATTTAACAGCTGCTATCTTAAGAATTTTAACTGCAAAACTTTCGCTGAAATTGTGGAACCACTTTACAAAAGGTATGGGTGAACAAATCTTAAAAGAATTTGCCCACTGATTAAGAATAATGCAAGAGGAAAAACCAGAGTATTGATATTAACATTCAAAGTTTAGTGTGTATTTGTCAAAGGTAAAAGAGAAGAGTTTAGGTAAAAATTGACCTGTAGGATCTATAATGTATAAATAATGTAATATTACTATTCTAATATTCCTGACTAAAATATTTTTACAGATATGCCTTTTAACAGCACTACTATTTTTCCATCAGATTTTAATACACAAAATAAAGTTGAATAATAGAAGTAAAACTCTCCAGTGCCACTGTATAAGACAAATATATGAAATATCCATAGTAATTTGTGAAGTTTACAAGTATTTGTAAGTAGCCATTTATGATTCCTAAGTCACTGTAAGTTTACAGTTAAATAAAGTCTGTCTTTTTCAGGACATTGTGTAAGGGCAAAAAAAGCTAGTGAATCATGTCTTCAGAGTTTTGAAGAACCACATGTATAATATTGCTAAATTGTTTATGCAATTTCAACATATTATCCAAATAGAATTATGATTTTTTTTCTAATTCAGTTTGTCTTCAAGGTTTCATTTCTCCATCAGTGATATATTGGAAAAGTCCTCTAGGCAATAAATATACCCAGGATGAGTTATAATTTTCCATTTCTAAAGTAATATGTTTGGTGACTGTCAATGTCCCCAGATCAATTTGGATGTCCATAGGAAAAGCATTTATTTGCACATTAACATAAATAGCCTACACAGTATGCGTACTCTTTTTAGTTTTCCTTATGTGTTTGTTCAAGTAACTATTGCCAAACTGATGCCACTCTCTCCCTAAAGAATATCCTTTCCTTGGTTTGAGTTAATATCCTCATTCTGCCACTCTCTAAATGTGAACCTTTTTGTTTATCATATATCATTTATTTTAGCTTTACAAGGAGAAAAATCATACCTTCAAGAAAAGTTTGCTAGCAAAATAAGATGCACTTGAACAGGTTTGTGGACTATGAACTCATATGCAAACTGGATTTGTCTTGTACTTTACTGTAATACATAACAACTGAACTGAAAACATGTTTTTTCCACTTGAGGACTACATTTTAACAAGGTATAGTTCATTATGTTCTATTCTGTGGCTACTGTGCACTATGCCTTTAAGATCTTTTGGTGAAATCCTTGCTTTCACCCCCTCTTCCAGACCCCACCATTTGTAAAAATCAAATGTTTTTCTAGTCTCATAGAGTATCATAGATTCTATGATGGTACTTAGCTATAAGTGTTTATCTCTTCTCTAGCAGAATATCAACTCAGAACAAAACTGTGTCTTAGATATTATTCATTTTGTCAAAATTGGGGAGAATACATAGTAATTACTCAATAAAATAGCATTCAGTTTACCCTTTGAAAATGGAATACACAAATGACTGAAATTTAAGTCAGACCAAAGAAAGGATTATAGAGGCACATCTCCCTTCAATCATCAAGCTAGACTTTCTAAAAGACATATTAAAACAACAAAAAACAAAATGCCCTTAAGGTGGACATGGGAAAAGCATCAGAGCATGTAGCCACTTTAGAAAGACTAAGACCTTCTTCAGAAGTAAAAAGGGAAACAACTGGGTATTTTAGCTGTAGAGGAAAGGTTAATGTTATTAAGCCACCCTCAAGTATACCTTGTGATACAAATGTTGATAGTTATTGAGACATATGCTTCGCACCTCATAAATTCCATCAGCCTGTTTCCACTGTCCAGAGCCACGTCAAATAAAGGACTTTTCACAAATCATGGGTTTCTAGATTGCACACTCTGCACTCTTTCAAACTGTTCCTTGTCGTATGAGCTACCATTCATAACCTGTCTTCCAGGAAACCCTAAACATAATAATGCAGATGTTTGAGTCAATGAAGGGTCCATCTCTCTTTCATCAATCTATAAATCTTATAAATGTCTTATAAATAAAATCATACCCCTTTCACCCGTTCGTACTATGCTTAGTTCACGATATCAATTCAAACAAAGAAATGGATATTCTAGGAACGGGGCATACAAATACATCATTTCCTCTCTTTGAAATGAGGAAAAGGAAAGGAAGCTAATAATAATGTGATATTGTTGCCTATCTGCTATCGGCAGCCTAAATTTAAAAAACGAGTCTCCCTTTGGTTGTCCTGATGGTGAGATATCACAGGCTTTCATAATGCTAGAGGGACAAATGTCCTCATATTTTAAAAAATGTTTGATAAGATCCTCATCTGTTGTACATTTCAGTTGAGGTATTTTATGCTTTATATTGTATTTAATAGGCCTATTCACAAATGAAAAGTATATGAAGGAAAAAGATGAACATCACTTCATAACAAGACATTGAGATAAACTATCCTAAATTATGAAAGCTTCCACATGCATATGGCCTTTTTGTTCATGGCTTTTCTATTCAAATATCAAAGTGCTTCAAGTGGCTTTGATGACATACTTATGAATTCATGAAAGTATTTTTCATAATGTGCTCACCTTTGGTGCTTAGAGGTTATGCGGATTGCTTTTATTTGCTCAGCTGGAAAAGAAGAGCTAAGAGTGCCTTGCGGATACGCGCCACTCTAAAACCGTCTCTTACAACGCCCTTAGCTACTCTTCAGGAACTTGTTGGAACTCTGTACCCAAACTTCAAGTGATGATAAGAATAAATGTCAAATATTATTAGTTTTAGCGTATAAGTACTAATTTTGGTTTTGGCTGCACAGTACATATAAAAACTCTGGAACATTTCCAGTTATCTTCACTATCATTTAGTCCTTAAAACCCAGAACAGACATTTAAAAGAAAAAAAGGAGAGGGGAGGAAAAAATACACCATTATACTGAGACTGCAGATGCAAGTTAGCATCATCAGAAGATGAATACTTGTAGCTTTCACTGGCAACCCGATCAGATATATTCTGTATAATTAAATAAGGGAGCAGTTTAAAAAAAGTAGCATTACAACATCTTTGGCAATCCTTTGTGAATAATGGAGAAAGCAGAAGAGAATGAAAAAACCTCAAATGTGATTAGTGGTTGATCCTTGTGAGAAATGCTCTCCACTTGTAATTTGACTTTTCTGAAAAGCTTTAATGAATACTTTCCTTAGTGATACTGTTTGTTGTTTTTCAATATTATCTCGGACTCTTTGTGGTTTCATTACATATGAAGACGATGCATCCATGAACAGTATAAAGTACCGTGGGGCTCTTGGCATGGCATGGCATGTCTATGCAGCTCACTTGAACCATTCTTGTTCAAATTGCAGCCTGCTTTTTTTTTTTTTTTAGAGAGAAACAACTTTATTTAGTTTTTCACATGGCCTTCGTTGCTCCAACACTCAGTTGTGTACGTGGTGCTGGGGTTTGAACCCGGGTCCTCGTGCTTGCCAGGCAAGCGCCGAAACCGCTGAGCTACCGCTCCAGTCCCCAGCCTGCTTTTCTATCAGTGCTAAGGTTACTGAAATTCCAAAAGGAAAGGGGAATTTTCAGAGACTTGCTTTATGAAGAAACAGACTTTGAAGGAAGCAGGTAATAGTAGTACATCAAGCAGAGAAAGACAAGGTAGTTTAACTTGTTGGTTTGTTTGCTGAAACTCAAAAGTAAATATACTGTAGCTGAAAGTGTTCCATTTTTATCCGCCTGCTGCAGTAATGGCTGTGTTACTTCAGGGCTTCTACTTCAATAATTGATCAGGGTTTGTATAGCACCGGCTAAGAGCAAAAATAAGAGTGTTGCTTTGAACAAACTGCCGCACTGTTATAGCATTAGGCACAGAAACAAGATTCGGGAAATATAGATATAGAAGAAACAGGAAAAAGATGGATACATTGGGTGGTAAATACTGCTTCGGGCTAGAAAGTAATGAGAATTTTTCCGCAGAGAGTTTTGACCTGCTATTCAAAAATTGTTTCTTGTCTTAATAAATCCTAAAAGTGTAATTTACTTGCAAAAGGGAAAGAACAAAGGCACCAAAATTCTTTTGATAACAACACTTGTTAAGGTTGATAAGTTGGGTTTCAAATGTGTGAAGAAAAATGTGTGACAGTTTGTTTTAAGGTGACAACCTAAGTGTTCAGATACTTCCATCTTATGCTACTTACAAAGCAGTGGCCCGTTCGTAGCTTCCACTTGTACATTTGCAGTATAGACCATGCTGAAGTGGTATGAACCGAATTCATCTAGAAAATGTGGTTATGTTTATCAGAAAATCGACACCCCTAGACCTATATAATTTCTCTTAAGCTAGTAAAACTAAGACATTTCTTTCTTCATTTGATTCTAATTTGTTTTGCATTACAAATAAGAAACACCAATCCTCATATAAAATAACTTTTTCTCAAATAGAGTTTACAATGGTGTTCTTATATATCTTAATTATCTCACATGACTCACAATGCCATCCATCCTTAAATGTCAACCATGCCAACTATTGTGTGTGTGTGTGTGTGTATAAGTTTTCTACCAAAATTTTCATTTGTGCTATTTATGAGTTTTTAATTTAGGCTTCTTGATTGTGTGTGCCTGTGCATGTGTCAAAAATAAACTTAGAACTGGAAAGCATTGGATAGCACATTCTAAATTGAAATTAAGATTCATGCCATTAGAATGACTGCTATAATAACCTGCTGCTATGATGTAGTAGAAGGGATAAGATATAAAGCAAGGTTAGCAAACTTTAATAATTGGATAGAAAAAAATTGCTTTTGATAATAATCAATGCAATTTTTCTGTTGTGAAATGTATTACAAATAGGTTATTTATTTATTTTATGCCTAATCACCATAGAGAAGAAGAAAATTAAGCAGTTATGTATTTCATACTAAAGAACAAGCAAAGAAGCATCTAAAATAATTTGTTCTCATTATATAGACCCTTCAAGGTAAAAATGATGTTAGCTAGAGTTGTTCCATATAATTGCTTCAGATCTCAACTTTGCATGTTCACACACTACTGTAATTAAAAGGCAGACATTGGAATGACAATTTGGTGATCAAGACCAGCGTTTTCCGCAGTGAGTTCTTATAATGGTCGTAGAGCTCACAATCAGATGAGTTTGGGAAATGTTGAACTAAATAAAGAAAAATGGATTTTTTTACTGAAGAATTTCTCAGGGCATTTAACATGCTAAAGCACCCTACAAATCTCCAGGCAGGGCCTGGAATGCAATGTTCCCAAATATATCTGATCGTGAACATTTTGATTCATAATTCCAAAGGACTAGTTGAATCTTAGAACTTGCTTTGAGAAATACTTATCTTGCCCTATACCATAACAACCCTGACTAGCTTTGCAGTGAGGAAATCATATTCCTTGTTCTTTAAGTTTCTACCAAAGAAAGTTCTTAGAATCCCCAGTATATTTCACAAAAGTTGCAAATCCTCTTGAAAATTATTATATTGATTAAATAGAATTTTAAATGAAAATGACAAACTCTTTAAATTGGTGATCAATCAGCAAAGGGTGGTGGTGTTGGTGAGTAGTAGTCTACCTGCATATGACTTTGGGGTTCAGAACATTTCAGTATGGCACGTGCTTGAGAATACTTACCATGAGTTGAAATCACAAATATTAAATGTTTAAATACCAAGGAACTGTTCAAAATAACATGTATTCTTCTATTTATTCAGAGTCTGGTTTGTATGCCAATCAATAATCTAGGAAGTGAAGATACAAAGTCAAATCTACATTTAAGGAGGTAAACACATAGTCAGGGAAAACAGACAAAAACCACTCAGTGTTTTCATGCCAACGGTATGATATGAAACCATGGAGTCCTAAGGCACCTGTGGTAGGAGTCTGGGTAAACTACCCAGACTAGGAAAAGCCGATGGTAATATTTGAGGTGGTTCACGGAGGAATTTAAGTAATTATTGAGGCAGAGAAAGTGGATTCCCAAAAGACAAGATGGCAACTCACAGACGCAGGCATGGGAAAAATCATGGTGTGTTGCTTAATTCAAATACAAAGCCCAAGGGGAGGGAAAAGAAGCTGGAATTGTAAATAAAAATAATGAGAGAGTTCTTAAATGTTATGCCACAGACTTGGTATTTTCCTCTGGGCAATGGAGGAACTGCTGAATGACCTGAATCCATGAGGAGAGATATAGATGGAAGACAGACAGTCAGACATACAGAGAAAAACTATGAAATTTGTATTTTCTGAGGTGCTTGGATATACAAGAGCATGACTATAGATAACAGAGTTTTGGAAGCAGAAAAAATAATGTCAGCTAACAAAGTTTACCAAAAGATGCTTGGCTTGGCTATGACAATGAAAGACAAATAATTGACTATTCAGTGTATTCTACATCACTGATTTTCAAACTATTTTTAATTTCTGAACAATTTGCTTGTGGATTACACAGTAAAGAAAATGCAGTGAAATCTACTGAGTGGGCACAGCCCTGCTAGATTTGTGTGGATGTAAATATGAAAGACTCCAGCTGCCATGTGACTCTATTTCTCTCTTTCTCAGACTCAGGTGGGTCCCAGGAGATGAGAGAGAAAAACCCAGGATATGGTTATCAGTTTTAAAAATCATTCTTCTAAATATTGAGAAAAAAAGCATACATGTGATCAAATGTTGAATGGCCTATGCTGTGTTTTAATAAGGTTTTTTGCCTTCTTTTAAAATTCTTTGAAATTTTTTGTTTTATTTCCTTATTCCGCAATAAATAATGAGAATATAGTATGTGCCAGACCCTGGGATGGATGCTGGGAAAACAATGAACACAGACAGTATCTATGCCTATTGCCAAAGAGTTTAGTAGTTAATAGGGAAGCTGAGCAACTAATTGTAATTATGAGAATAAAGCTGCTGCCATGCAGTGTTACAGGGGATGTGGGTAAGGGGGGATCATCAGCACATCATGCATCATTAAGTGACTATCTGGTCAGAAGAGAGAAGAGAAGCTTCTGTTCCTGTAAGATGGACAGCATCCTGGAAACGAACTCCAGGCCAAGTGAAGGGAGTGCACAAGTGTGCCGTACAGACGTTAGCATGGCCCACTGAGGAGCTGTCAAAAGGCCCGTCTAGTTGGTGGACAGGTAATGGGACTAGGACAGGTGGTGATCTAGCAGGAAGGAAAGTGCAAATTTGGGGGAGTTTAGTAGGCTGAGTTCAAGATTAATTATTTATCTGTAGTGCAATGGTAAAACATTAAATGATTCAAGGCAATGTCAATTTTTTTAAATTTTTATGTGGTATTGGTTCTACAAACTACATGTCAAAATATATCAAATTTTGAATTGCATTCAGGATTCATGGGTTTTGCCTATTCAGTATTCTACTTTACATTAGGATTCAGGGATTTTTCAGATTTTAATCTAATTTAGGTAGCCCCCCTCTGAGTTCTTTTTTAGAATTTTGTACTTTCAGGATCACAGGATTTGTTATCAAAGTAACTCTAGGTCAACTAAATTCAGCAATGACTGACAAAATATCATATTTAGGTTTTTTTTTAAGGATGGAAGGTGTGCTGCTTACATGTTAGCAAAATCCTACCAAAACACTGGAAGGAGAATGGCACTGACCTATGATAATTAACTTGAAGAGAAAAACACAGCATTAAATTAATTGCTCAGCTGGAAATTATTTAGTAATTCTCTGACTTTTAAATCCCAAGGGCTTTCTTCATGATGAAGTATTGTTAGACATCTTGAAAAGTGAATACTTTAAAAGCATTACTCCTTCTGTTCTCTTCTAGTTATCAAATGCACCTTTATATGTCTAGTCATAATAATCACTTTTTGGGGGCTTAATAATTGGTGACACTATTCTAAGTTCTATGTGTTCTATCTTGTTTAATCCTGAGAGTTAGTTTCACAGAGTAGGGGGGTTCTTCTTTAGAGAGGACACAGAGACATTAGAAGAGGTAATTTACTTACACAAGGGTATACCAAATAGTAAGTTGCTGAGTGGAGATATGAATCCAGGAAGTCCAATCAAGAGCACATTACATACTATAGTATTCTGTCTTGAAAGTAAATACCTATAAGCATATAGTTGTACGTTTTATGACCTCTAATAAATTTCTTTTTATTTATTTATTTATTTATTTATTTTTAAATCAATTTTATTGAGTTTTTCACATGACTTTCATTGCTGTGTACGTGGGTGCTGGGGCTCGAACCCGTGTACCTGTGCATGCCAGGCAAGCGCCGTAACCACCAAGCCACCGCTCCAGCCCCTCTAATAAGTTTCTAATGTGTGGAAAGAAGGACTGATACTTCATCTCATGGGTTAATGTGGACTGGATTCAGTGGTCTTTTGTTTTTCAGGAAAATTATAGTCAAGGAGAAAAACAATAGATCAGAGAAATTACAATTTGTTAATGAGCATCTGTGTGACATTGAAATGCTGTGAGTGGAGGGAAGTCACAATCTCTTCAACAAATAGAATCTATATCCTATATTGATTATTTAATGGGAAGTAGAAAATGAAAAGAAGGCTTTATGTGGCTAATTTAATGTCAAACTGTTAAATAATAGCAGTAGAGAGAACTTAGGAGTCATGACTTCATATATTTCATTTAAGCACTTTCTTCTTGCCAACCCAACTGACCCATTCAAGGTAAAATAAACCAAACCGGAGCTTCACTTAAGGCATGACTCTTGACCCAGGTGTCTATCAGGGAAAATAAAGTACACAAAACCTGCACACTAAATCCGTGAAGTCAGACGGCCTGGTTCCAATTCTTCTTCAGTTACTTGATAGCTGAGTGACCCTTTACAAGCTATTCAACCTTTCTAAATCTCAATTTGTTTATAAAATTAGAACTAATAGTACCTCCTTCACTGTGTTGTTGATGAGAACCCTGAGTTCCAAAGTTCATGCTCACTCTACTGTGTCATTCTAAACAATAACAAACAAGAAGGAAATCCCTAGCAAGCAGTAAACATGAGGCAATGTGCTCTCTGTTGGGGATTTCTCTCCATTTTTTTTCATAAATATTGATTGAATGCCCATTAGCTGTCAGAATTAATTCTAAGGGATTTGCTCCTTAAATGTCATACCAACTTAGTTAAAGAGCAGGAAAGAGGCCTTTTGTTTTTGTTGCTTTAGCCCAGTGGAAGATTATGTGGGCTGGTGAAAAAGATGACTGAGCTAGGAATGTGGCCTCAGATGCTGGCCCAGCGTACCCAGCTTGGTGCCCTTGACAAAGTCCCTTTTCCCCATGGTATTGATTTCTTATTTTCTAAAAGAAAAGATCAGGTGACATGCCAAGCTAGATATTATCTGCAAATTGATGGTAGGATTCGGAAACGTTGATAGCCAGATACAAGATACAGCAAAGAAACTTAGTTTTTCTTTCTCTTTGAAAACAACCATCAGTATGTTTAAATTCCTACATAGAGAAACAACACCCATATGACAATGATAAAAAAAAAATATGAGTAATTTGTTTCTTGCATCTGAATAGGGAAGGAATGGTGTTTCCTTGTTGAGGCTGCTACCTGCCAGCTGGGCTTTCTACACTTTCATGTTACTCATTGGAATAATGGCTTAAGCTTCAGCACCAAATAAAACCAAAACAGACCGGAAACTTCTTGGGTTGAGAGGGAATAAGTAAAGCAAGAGCAAGTGCTTCAAAAAAAAACAAAGTTGAGGATGGAGGCCTGCAGGGGCTGTTTTAAGTGAGAGTTTGAGACATTTAGAATCAATATGACGTGTGCTCTACTATGGAAGATAGTAGAGTTGGGAAAAGATTTTGGAAATTATCTGCCTTAATAATGTAACTTCTGTTTGTCATCTGTTACAGTTTATAATATTTCTCCCCAGTTTTTATTGGTGGATATTTTCCTTTTGGTAAGTTTAAAAGAAACCATTTACTTTTTATGGAGCAGCAGCATGCATGTAGGCTTGTTTAAATTGGTTATGAACTGTGTGTTTGGCAATCCATAAGCTGGAGAACTCAGGATGTTACTAAGGTCAGTCACTGCCGGGCTGTTTGCTCACACGGAGGCCACCTCTAGGCTCCATTTTCCAAAATAAGGCAACGTTGGTTGGCGAGGATTTTCTCTCTCTTGATGAGATCAAACACCAACACTAGTGGAAAGGGTAGGAGAGCATAATGAAGCAGCACTTTGACTGAGAAAATATTTTTCTTTTTCTGTTTTCATACATTTGATGGAGTAATGCTAAAAAAATAATCTAATAAAAACTATAATCACAAAAAATAAAAAACACGTGAATTAATCCATCAGACTACTGAAATTCCTTGTGTCAATTTATGAATGCAAGATAGGCAACTTTTCATTTTTATACTTTTGGAGGAGGAGTTTATTCTTTCATTTGACCTGATTTTGTCTGTTGATGGATTGACTTCTATACACATGGAAGGCAAATCTTTCTCCTATGTAAACACATAGGAACCTGTGAATTTTGCCTTTGTGGTTTATTGACCAATAAAAGTTGACTTATTTACCTTACTAGCTTCCCTTCTTTAAGGAATTCATGGAGCTACATCATGATTCTCTTTCTTCTTTTTTATCTTAGAAAAGCAACTGAGTCATAACTATTCATTAAATGCTATTTTAACAGTCTCATATTTGAATTGAAATTGTTCACATTATTCACTGTTATCATTAAAATGTAAGAAAGAATTTTGCTGATTTGACAATTTTATAGATGAAGCTAAAAGAATTTTTCAGAAGATTTGGCAAGGACTATCAAAACATGAGGTTCTACTCAACTTAAATAACTTTTCTAAGTACACTGCTAATACATTTTCTGGAAGTTATTTGATAGTAATTTGCAATCTTTCTGTTTATTTCTACCTTCAGAATCTTCATGTCCTCCTTTTTCTTTGTTGGTTTTAGCTATGCTTAGATAGAAGTATCATATATATTTGAAAGCACCCAATCATTCTATTTTTCTCATGCATGTAAGTTTCCAAAATGTCTTGATTACTCTGCATGAATGCTAAACAGCAACATTTAGAACGCCTCTTCCTGATTTCCAAACAAAGACTCATTACACACTGGGTCCTCCTTCTAATCTTCTACTAATTTTGTAGAATTGCCCTGAAAAAAGCTCAAGAACTATTATTAAAACTGTGCAAAATACAAACTCAGGGAAAATATTGATTGTTCTTAATTAATACCAATTCTATTTTTTAAATGTCTTAAAATATAAGTTGCTTTTAGTTTGATATGAAAAATAACATTGCTTGGAACTTTAGGAATACTTGTAATCACTAAAACCAAATACATGGCTGGAACAGTAGCTCTGCATTTTCAGCGCTTGCCTGGCATGCACAAGGACTGAAGGGGAGCGCTGATATTTAAATTTATATGAACTACTTTTCATAATGAATAAGAAATGCATAGCTTAACTCGAATCCCAGCACCATGTACACAACGAAGTGTCTGAGCAACAAAAATCATATGAAAAACTAATAAAATTGATTCTCTCTTTCTCTCTCTCCCTGTCCCTCTCTCTTAAAAAAAATCAGCAAGTATAAATCCTATTTCATATTTGCCTATGTGAAGTCCTTCATATTACAAATGTTTTTTATGACAGAATTGGAGGCTGTTCTGTATTTATGGTTCCAACTGCTATAAGACTGATTGTGAGCTGTATGTTCATTCAAGGGCAGAATTTTGCTCACTGAACATAATGATATATAGACAATTGTGATGATTTGGAGATTTGTGAAAATGAAAAGCCGTATCCTAAGTATCCCAACAGACACTTTCTGGGTATTTCATGGAAATTGTCACATTTTTGTAAAAACAAAACACACACACACTCACATACTACCAATGACTCTATTCCTGTTACTATTGCTAATATTTTGTATGCATTTAGCAGAATAATATTTCATAAGAAAAATGCCTAAACAGGAAAGATTATTTATTTTTCTTATTATTAATAAAGCCCCAATAAAGTGGATTTTTAATGTGAATGTGCCGTGATCATTCTATCCTATATAGTGAAAGAGTAATTTGACTTCTTGGAGGTATTTTTCCAGACACATGATGATTTTTCAGTGTTATTGTGTAAGGAATTTCATTTTAAAGGCTACAATCCTCACAGGGTCTATGTCTAGCCCAAAAGTTCTAAGAGGAAGATATAAATCATAAGTTTATTTAGAATTCTTTCTTCATAAGTACCAGATTCCACCTATTTGCTTAGAATATGGTGACAGAAATTATGCTGGGTTCTAGGTAAGGCAAAAAGGTGGAAAAGTCTCAGAAGAATAAGCTGAAGACAACGGTACAAGAACGACCGTAAACACAGGTGAACAATACATATCTTTTCTCGAAATCTCCCCTTGGGGAGTGGTTCCCTGATAATAATAGCAACAATAGTAATCACCTCCTCAATACCACAGCTCTTCCTTCATTAATTTTACTTGAATTTAACACTATCTAATCAAAATACATATCTTCCTATATATACATACACATAAATATATAATACAGACATAAAATACACATGTACAAATAGCTCATCTCGTTTATTTTGTTTTTGCAAACAGAAGGTAAATTCCAAGTGATCATAAAATTTTGTCTCTTTGTTCAGGCGTTTAATTCCTAATAAATACCTAGCACATAATGTGGGCTTGATAAGTGTTTGCTTAGTGAGTGGTAGTATGGTAGACTTCCAATAATATGGAAACACAGTGATGAAAGTTTTTATAGGGAAAATCGCATTTGATCTGAGTTTTGATGGATGACTAGAACTTCACCATGAAGACAAGGAAGCATGGAGAGAGGGCAATTTGGGAAGAGAGAATGGTACCCACAAAAGCATATGGATATGTGTTGAAAAAGAGAACTCACTTCTGGGTTACACATAAAGTCACCTTGTGTTGAGGATTATTTGGCAGAGAGTGGAATGGTCATGAAGGGTCTGAGGAAGGCTGATGAGTCAGAAAGCAGGTAGAGACAAGGTTATTATGACTCTTCTATCCATGGTCAGAAATATAAATTTCGGCTTCATGGCAATGAGTAATCTTTGAATGATTCTCTGCAGGGGAGCAGAAAGATCAGATTTGCCCTTGAAAGATCACTGTTGGCTATGCAGAAGATGGATAGAAACTCAATATTTGTTGAGTTAATGAATGATTTCTCAACATTACTTTAGAACTTACAATTTGGTGATTCTTCAAGCTTTACTACAAATATTGACAGATGAGAAAATAAATAACTCTGAGTGATGGAGCAGTACTATCGAAGAAGACAAGAATGCACCCAATTTTTCAGGACATTCAATTTGGGGAACTTTTCTATAGCTGTTTTCTCACTGTTTCAGCAACTATCCTATCATTACGCTACTCTTGTTTATTCCTATTAGGAGTCTCTTTTCTCTGAAAATCTTTGACTCTCTTAAACAGAAGCTTTCAACTTTAACAACAAAAACAATTTTTTTTACTTTTTGCTGTCTGCCAAAATTGATTTGCTACAAATCGAGTTTAGCTATGTACTTCTTATTTATTATGGAAAGTAGTTCATACAAATTTAAATATCAGCGCTCCCCACCACAGATAAAAACAAACTTACATAAAAAACAGATTGCCAGGCAGGCTTTGAGGAGTCTCTGATATACACACAGTCAGAATGATTACTCATTTCGAATGTCTTTCCAGTAACACACCTCTCTCATTCTCTCACTTACCTCAGTACTCTGGGAATTAAGTTTTAACTAAAAATCATTTTCTCTGATGGCTGTTTGACAGCGATTAGCTTCTTCAACTCTGACTAGAAAAATAGTAGAGATGATTTGAAAGTCTTTCTTTCAAAGCTGAATATGGTTTATATATTTATAAAAAGCAGAAAGTAAATACAGGTAGTTTCCCAGTTGCTAATTACATGTAATATACATGCCAACAGGTTTTCTAGGTTGCATGGATTGACTTAAAAAAAACTTTTTTATTTTTTTTAAGAGAATCAATTTTTATTGAGTTTTTCACATGGCTTTCATTGCTCCAACACTTAGTTGTGTACGTGGGTGCTGGGGTTTGAACCCATGTACTTGCGCATGCCCAGCAAGTGTCGTAACTGCCGAGCCACAGCTCCAGCCACCCCCCCCAAAAAAAAAAAAAAAAACTTTTTGAGCTAAGCCTTCAGTTATAAAATTATTTACTCAAGGAAAAGTTTAGGTAGGAGTGTGGTAGCATAAATTAAGGAAGTGCTATACTTTCTTTTAATTAAATAAAATCCTTCTCTGGCCACATTATATAAACCAACATTATTAGCACCATGTGAAAGTTTTCATTTGTCCTTAATAAAATGGCATTTTATGAGCACTCAGATATAAAGTTTTTACAAATTTATACTAGGTTAGTACATTCTGACCACTTCAAAGCAAAGTTAAGGACATTGGGCCAACGTGACTTGAAGAAGACATTTTGCTGTGTGTCACATTTATCCATGTTACACCTTTCCTTTTCTTCTTTTTTCTTTTTTTACTGAGTATCTCAATGGTGTCAAATAAGAATGAAGAAAATTAAAAGAACTGCTTCTCAGAGTGGAGCTTGCACTTCTGTATAAAAAGGAGAATGGTGATGGACAAGTGAAACCTAAGAAACATTAAGTAGGCTTTGCCGAAAATTTAGCTCATGGGAATGGCTATAGAGCTGCTCCACAGGTCCGTAGTACTTGGGAAAACCTTGCAGAGAAGACAAGACTACAGGTTGCTCTCTGATTTTCTCAGGAAATTCTTTCTGTAACAGTGTTATAGACAGCAACAACAAATCATACCAACTGTTCAGTGATTTGATCATTTACCGATTTGTTTTTAACTTATATGATTAGCATTTTAATGTTAGCTGGCATTATTAGTGAGTAAATTTATTTTCTATCTCATTTCCTATTAATGTGATCTAAAGCTACCTCAAAAATGGAAATTATGGTTTCAGTAGTTGAAATCATTTTATGGGTTTCAAGCATGTGAAATCAGAGAAGAGCCACAATTAGCCTAAGCTAGTATCAGTTCAAGCTTCCCCCACATGGTTTTACTAATACCCTTCAAATTCTGACTTCTGCCTTTCCAGCCATATGTCTCTTTAAGCAAATACACTCTGCAGTGCCAAAGTGTGTCAAGGACATCGATAGGTTACCAAAATCATTTTTATGTGCAACTTCTTGCAGTATTCCAAAGTACCCTTCCACCTGAACCCCACCCCAGTCCCTAAAATATAATTTTAATAACACACATTAAAATGTCATGCTGATAATAAACCCAGAGATATATTACAGGGAAGCTGTCTGCATTTTTTTTTAATGCATTTGGCACTAACATAATGGCGTAAGCACATGGACTCAAATGCATTGCCTAAATTCTTTTTTTTTTTTCTTTTTTACAGGTTTTGGGTACAAAGTAGTACAAAATATCATAATTATATTTTCAATGCATAAATGTTAATTTAAGAAAGAACTAGGAGGGTAGGGATGTGAATTTGTGTTTGAGAGATGTACTGAGCAGAATTGTACAGATATGTGATGTGGATTTTTAGTTTCTAATCGCAGTTTTATTACCATATTATCTTGTGTTGCTGCTGGTGAAAGCAACAAACACTGGCTTTTGCCATCCCAATGAACAGAGATCTCTGGAAATTGCACCTGTTCATTATGTGGGAAATACTGTGGGCAGAGAGGAGGAATTCAGTTTTATTCCCAAACTGTTGCCTAATTCTTATAACTTGTGCATATTTTTTTGAGTCATGATTGTACAATCTGCTACCCATTTTGGGATAAAAACACTATTGAAATTAAGCATACTAACTTTAACCAAGCTGCATTTTTTTATGAATCAGGTTGTAAAGTTGACTGCCACAATGCAACCATGTCCTGCACAGATTAGCCTGTGCACACAACACTCACAAACACACCAGGGAGGGCATCATTCGACACTTGGAGGCTCTTTCCTCTTCTAAAATAGAGTTAAATTTTTTTTCCTACTGATCTTCCCATCTTTGAAACAACATGAGTCACCGTGTTTCCCATTTAACAAACACCATGGATTCTTTATTGTCTGTGAGCCTTCCATGTACTGCAGCAAATTTGAATTGGATATGTTATGTCCAAATTGACAGTTGTGATTAAGCCAAAAATAAGTGCATTTTCCTTTAAATGTTAGCTGCAGTATCTAGTACCATTCCCTGTGTTATGCTACACTGAAGCAAGTCAGTCGACACAGACCAAAATGTTGATGGATATACAGCAGATCAGAAAGAGGAGCGTCATCTTGAAGTGCTCGCTCTCTGTCTGAGAAGATAGGCTTCTGAATTTGTACCTCTTTGCAAAAAAGAGACTACACATTATTCTGTCAGTTTGTTTCAATTTGAGAGGTGTTGAAAATTGGTATTCATTTTTTGATATAACCCTTAAATTGTACAATTTAAGAAAACTGACTGAAAGAGATAAATTAAATGGGTAGAAATATTTTCAAATCAAAGACCTACTGACATATATAAAAATGATGTATGTTTCTTACATGGTCCACAGGGAGAATTCTGCAGGCTTGCTATGATCTCTACAATTTGCTTCAGGGCAAACTAGATTCTGGGATATTCTATTATCTCTTTGGTCTGTTTATCATGGAAACTGATGTACAAATCGAGAGTTCTTTTTTGGTCTCTTTCTTTCTATATGGTTGGAACTGGTAAGAATTCACTTATCTCATGTCCTCACCTTCCGTAAAGTGCTACAGGAGAGTTCAGTGACCAGTAATCAATTATTATTGAGAAGCAATCAATTGCTAATTTCCATAATTATGCACATCTAAACACTATGAACAAGAAAGAGAAACAAAGCTGCACTCCAAGCATTGCCTTGTTAGCAGTATTTTGTTAACACAGGCTCTAAAAAAAGCTGCCGCAGCTGGTACCACAAATGTGTTTCCAGTATTCAGGCCATCAACGTGATTCGTCGCTAAATGTATAGAATCAGCTTCTTGCTAAAAACTACAATTACAGGTGATATACAGATTGAAATCACAGGGCTGGTTTGTCGAAGAAAATTGTCCTAATGATGGGTTTTCGGATGGGGAATGCAGCTCTTTTCTTTCCCTGTGATGGGTTGTGAAGGCAGCTGCACCTGCCTCTATGCTGTATTCTGCCGCACTTAATGATATCTGATGATATCATTAGGCAAAGTGTTCATAAACAGATGTTGAGCCTGTGCCTAAATGCTGTCAGATGAGCGGTTGCTGGCCTGAAACAGTATTATTTATATAGAACATTTACGTTTGTTATGTTAATAACCCCACTATTAGCTCTCTGGATGTTGCGTTAGGAATGTAAATGTAGTTAATATGAATAACAACCTCTTTACTCTTTGTGCTGCAGTTGAGTATAACTTTTAGGCTTTGGGAGAGAAACAAAGATACCCCCACCAAGTCCTTTTGACTTCATAATTTTTTTCTTTTTTTGGCACCATTTGAAATTTTGATAGGAAGATAAATAGTAAAATTCCGTAGTACAGATGTTAGATATTAGCATTTGATTTTCCTAACAGTTATTAATTTCAGAAGACTGACATCTACGGGTTTTCTTGTATGAGTCCAGTTCATTACTTAATATGTCAGAGCAGCGATCATGGACACTTGTCACTTTGGTGTCCATCCCAAGGAGTCCTAAATAACTGTCAGATATGGACCCATTTTGTTTCAGCTTTTTCTTTTTTCCTTTCTTTCTGATTTGACCACACTTTTTGCCCATTTAATGTATTGAGATACTCAGGTCACATGTTACAGGTATTTTTTTTTATGAGATTTTTTGTGAGATTTAGGCATTACCTTGATGTCATGGTTACAATGCTGTAAAATGTCATCTGACAATTAACTATGTGTGTATGGTATGTGTGTGTGTGTATGTGCATGCGCGCGCGTGTATTTAAGCCAAAGTTGAATTTTATGCCTCATAGTTAATTCATGCAGAGTAAGTTATGTAAATTCTGACAGTCATCAAATGTGCACTATTTCTCTGAAATATCGTTCTACTGTGAAAGCCACATTATTTTTTCAAAAGTGCCTTTGTCATTTTTTATGATATTTAACTCTTTCAGATATTTAAGTACTAAAAATTGTGCTTGACTATTTTCAATGTCAGAAAATTGTTATTTCAAAATTTGAATTAAACAAAAACCAGTGTTAAAGTGGTGCTTCGTTACACCCACAATTACAGGTTGGAGTGATTTTTGAAGTATCTCTCTCATCCCAGTTAATGCTTATGAAATTATTCACATTGCTAAAAGTGGTACGGATGTCCATGCGTGTTTGTTTCAGAGACTACAGGTGTGATCAGTGTAGTAGAGGTGCATGTTTGCATGTATAACTTCTTAAATGCCATCTTATACATAAGGATAATCTGAATTATCTGTGATTTTAAATAACCTTAATGGAATTTCAATGACAGTAGTTTTACCTATTCCTCTACTACCTGTCAGTTTAATTTTCATCTTCCAGAACATGTGGGGAAACTCCAGATACTTTTTATATGGAAATTTGCTATCATCTTCCAAATAAGGAAATGGGAATAGTAAATTAAGTCAGAAGGTATTGCTTTCTATATGAATTGTTTACTGTTCATGATGTTTACATGGAGTAGATTTTTAAAATGTGGGACTTCTCAAGTTGGAAGAGTTAGAAGATAACTTTTCTTGAACTGTGGCATTAGTTAGTAAAACTGTAAAGATTTTTGAATATTAGAGAAATTTGTGTATTGGACTGAAAATAATCCCCAAATATGTCCTGAACAACATATACAAGTAGAACACATGCAAGGACTTTGATTGCCTGTCAAGTTATTTAGATCTTCCAACATGTTTTTTATAGGAGAAAATCTAAAGCAGGGTGGGGCTTCACCCACAGTGCCATTGTGCTTTGATCTGCTTGACACTGCAGCAAGTTGTGGAGAAGAAACTCGGGGCTTGCCTTTTTATTTGTTCATCCAGTCAACACTTTGGAAATCCAGCCAATAAAAATATTCATTCTGAACTCCTCAGAAATTTAGATCGATCTGAGTGAGAGGATAAAAGGAACTGCTGAAAGCATCAACTGTTGTTGAAACAAGATCAATCCATCAAAGACTGGTTAGGAGGCAGGGGAGCCCACCAGTATCTCCATGAAGTCTTCATTTCCTGTCTTCTCTTCATGCCTGCTATTTTGTCTGGTTCCTAAGGATGAATGCTTGCCCATGGCATATGTTAGTTTCCCTACATCCTTAACAATGGAAAATGATTTAGTTATTTCCTTGTAATTTCCAAAATGTATCCATTATTTATGGTGAAATTGAGGGAGGGTCTCTTTGAACATGGAAAAATCTCTGCATAGGCTGATTGATACCTTTCACTTGCCTCTTCCTTCACTTCCTCCGCTCCCCTATCATCGTCATCATCACCCTCCACTCCGTATTCTGCTCCTCCTCTTTTTCTTCTTTTCTTCATCTAGAGAACTAACTTTTATGTAAATATGTTGATGCATAATAAACATTATTCACATTGAACTGATGATATGATTACCTTATATAAAAGAACTTTTGTTTTTCCTATGTCCCTTGAAAAACTTCTGAGTGCAAGTATATGACAATAAGTACATTGAAAAACACATTGAGAAATCCAGCAACATAACTTTTAGCCTTAGTTAAGCAAATTACTGTTTATTGTTGAACAAATATGTTACTGTTCCAGGCCTTAATTTCTCTGCTATAATAGATTTTTTATCTCCCTGTCTTGCTTCTTGGAAAGATATGCATATAGATGATAAAACATTAAGATCTGTAGAAGAATAATTATGTATGAGTCCAATATTTCAATTTAAATTTCATGAGTAGTACGTAGTTATATTAAAATGTAGTAATCCTTTTGAAACAGACACCTAAAAATAAGCTCTTGCTACAGAATAACTCCTTGTGATGATAGTAATAATAACACCACATTACTTTTGTTAGTTGTTGCTATTGCTGTCTTAATTTTTTGTCTATTCTACAAAGATGGAAAGGAGGCATATGAAAATACATTTTACCACAACAGATAATATGGATTTATTTGTTGTCAGAATATCCCCCAACACACTGAGTGAAGATTAATTTAAATTCATCTGTTTCTTCATGGTTAAAACTAGTTTAATTTTCAACATGTTTGCCAAAAAGCTGAACTTTGATAGGAGACATAGCGTCTTGTGCTGTCCTTATGTATTTACACTGGAGGAACCAAGAACTTAATCAATTGCCTGAGTATCAGCATGAGTAATAGTGAGAACATTTTAATGCAGAACTTCATATTCTAATGAACATATGAACAATATTTGCCTTTTTAAAATAAAACTCAAAGTAGTATTTTAAAAATAGGTCATAACTGGTTTATAGCAAAGATAAGTTAGAATCAACTAGGGGATGCTAATTTATTAATTATTTTATGTCATCATGTACTTTTCCAGTCTATGAAATAATATATTTTCTGGTTAGATGGCTCTAAGGAGCAAATTGGAACTTTGAAGCATTTACTCAACTGTCTCCATTATCTTCATGTATCTTATAGGTCTTTATTAAAATATCCTTTAATACTATGCTATTATGTGGGTAGTATTTGAAGGTTTGTAGCTTCTGCCCAGGAAGTCATCCAGATCTCTGTGAAAGGAAATTTGGTGCTGTCAGGATGGTAGATACATCATAGCCTTGAAACATCAACAGTTCAAGAATGGATAAAGTATGCACAGCTTGCTTTTACCAATAAAAATTGTGAACAAATAATATATGATATCCTAATTGGTATTCAACATGGGAAAGGACTATTGGTCTAATCTTGTATTCATCTCCTAGTCTACAAATGGTCATAAGGAATCAATTTACAATAAAAGTACTTTAAAGATGTTTGTCAGGTATTTCGGATAAGGTACATCTTTCTACTAGATGCTTGCTATCACCAGGGAATTGTCCAGCAAATAGCCAAGGACCTCAAAGTTGATTTTTCACCTGGAAAAGAGAAGGGAGAAATGGGGAGGGAGAGAACAAGACTACTGGATTTCTAGTTGTAACAACCAAATTTCACCTTCATTAAGCAAAATGCTTAAATGGAAAAAGACTGCTTGCCACGGTGACCAGAAATTACCCCAGGTGGTTAGTCCTTAGTTTCTTAGGTCTGTTTCTTTGCAATGCATGGTTTTCTACCCTGGGGGTTGAAGGGGATATGTGAAGACTGTGAGAGGGGTCTAAATTTGGGCAAATTTAATTACATTAGCTTGCAATTAAACAGACTTGTGGTGGGAGGATTAATGTCAGAAGAGTCCCCATTTTTCAATCTTGGGTCTACATCAATAAGATCAAACTAATTGCTAATTGGCATTTAGAAAATGAACTACTCTGGTACCCGGGAGCATTGTGTAATATGGCAAGGAATTAGGAATATGATATTTCTCTCTTCAATAACAGAGGTATATTTATTCCTAGAAGTAACATAGTCTCATTAAAATATTTTAATCTAAATTATAACCAAATATATGAACCATTAAACTAGTGTTGTTGACAGGTGATAGGATTGATTCACTACTTAGAGCATATATTTATTCACTAGATATGGATTTCCTAGAAATCATTTCGTTGGACCTAATTATTAGAAACTGATATTATTTATGAAAAATTAAGACAAAGCTTCTCCCTAATTAAACCTGCTTGTCCCCATCTTCCAGCTACCATTGAAACTGTCTTCATGTCTTTGATTCACATTGTATCACAGTATTTTAAATTCTTTTCCCCATTGCCTTCAGCATAAAATATCCTAATACATTTAGTGATTTTCAGCATTTTAGAGTATGTTACCAAAAAAATATAGTTTGGGAAACATCTATACAAAGTATTTTTCATATATTACTATTACTATCTAAATAAGTAAATAATATTCTCAATAATTATCACTCAAAATTATATTTTATAGATTTCTTTAACAGATCTTTCTAAAAGACTTGATTTTCTCTTTCTTCTAGATCACTGGAATAAAGATTGTTTAAAAAAAAGTTTATCCAAAATACTAATTATTTAGGGTTTCATTGCAATCATTTACAAATAGCATTTCTTCTCTAGAGTAGCATTTTCTAAAATGTGACTCAATTTCCATGATATTCTATGGAAAAATTATCTGTGGTCAAATCTGTTTGAGAAAGTTCACATGTATTATAATCTATGTAGAGACTCACAATGAAAATCAACACCAACAGTTGTGAGGAGTGAGCAGCTCTTAGTAAAGTCTTTCTTGGCTTAACTTAGTGTGTAAGTACATATGTATGTATATATGTTTTTATTTATTTCATTGGTACCAGGGATTGAACTCAGGGGCATTTATCACTGAACCACATCCCCAATCCTTTTTATTTGTTTTTGTTTTGTTTTATTTTTTTGAGTTAGTGTCTCACTAAGTTGCTTAGGGCCTAGATCAGTTGCTGAGGCTGGTTTTAAACTTGAAATCCTACTGCCTCAGCTTCCCAAGCTGCTGGGATTACAGGAATGTGCTTACATGCCTGGTAAAACTAAGTATTTAAAAAAATGTATGTAATTATGGACTCCCCACTTTTGGGGGGTACATGTTGCAGAACTGATGTTCAACCCAACTTGCCTTGAAAAACACTGTTCAGGAATTATTTGTTGTGAAAGGCAGAAGTGGACTACTTACAGAAAAATAATCTAAGTCACCTTGAAAATTCTAATTTCCACATTATATAAGTCTGTTAATTGAATATTGAAATGTGTTACCCAGTTTGAAATAAATCTTTCTTAAAGTATGGGCAAGCATTCTTTGAAAGTTCCATTATATAATGATTATCATCAAAACCATTATTTCAAATCTTGTTTTAAGAACTAATCTGAAATTTTTAATTTAGGGTTTCTTGTACTATTGAAGTCACATAGAATGTGATCTGAGAAAAATTACTAAAATAATTTAAAGATGCATTTTTTAAAAAAACAAAATATAGTCATACATATTTAAATGTCAAATAAATAAACATACATTTAATTAGAAAGCGTATAAGCAAGTAATTAGCAAAGAAATGAGTAATAAAGATAAGGCCAAGAGGAGGAGGCCAGGCTTTCACAAGAAATTTGTTGTTTCATAAATCCTTTAGCAAACTGGGAAAGTGCACCAGTAGACTGATAGGCGCTGGTTGTCCTATTGGTCTTCACATTCTATATTTAAGCTAAGTATATGGTATAAAGTTGGTTTTGTATTATTAAAGATTTTTCCAGCAAATTTTTAAGTATCTAAAAATTATCACTTATTCAGTTATGTAAATGTAGTACCTGGGTTGGAAATACATGACTTGGGAGAAACATCCAGAAATACTGCCTATGGGTCTTCAACGTGAAATCCATAAGTGAAAACATTTTTCCATTCCAGGGTTCTAAATTGTGTTTTGGTTGCAACCCAGTGACCCCATTCCACATATTAGTTGTTTGGGCTATGGAACTATAGTATAATGTGACGAAGAATTTGTTTCAGAATATACTATGACTCCTTACAAGCAGAACCTCTCATTTGTATGGACCCTAGCACAATAGTAATGCCCCACTGAACTCCTCCCTGATGAATGAACTCCAAACAAAAATGAATGAGAATTATCCCACATTCATAAATTAGAATGAAAAAAAATCAAATTTCCAAGAGTCTTCACAATTTCATAGAAAACTGGTGAGCTCTGAGGTGCAGTATGGGACTCAGTCTTGAAACTGCAGCTCCTCCCTCCCAGGAACAGCATTCATCTCAGTCTGAGGGAACATTTAGAAATCCTTGACACAATGCACAATGACAGTGGCCACGTGTGGGCAAACAAGTGTTTCATCGAAAGCAAGGCAGCACATTGCTTGATAGGATCCCTAGGAACCTTAGAAGTATGGCTGCCTACGAGCATGTTCATGCACACTGGTATTTCGGGACTGCTGGCGTAGCTAGCAAACAAAATATGGTTCAAATGGCTTAACAATCCTAGAAACGGAAAGCACCAGTTTAATGAGGTCTCCTCTGCTTGAATTAAAGTGGAAAGAGTTTTACGGAGAACAGTATTCAATAACAAAATATTAAATGATAAACACAGATTGCTTAAAATCAGACGGGCCATTTTAAGAAAAGCATTTTAGCTCATCATGATATGTAGCACCTTATTTAAATTAGGAGGTGTTAATTCGTAGCTTGAATAATATATTAATATAATATGTAAAGTGAATGGCATTGTTAATCACAGTCGCGCCTGGAACGACTTTGCTTCTGTGCACTGAATGTTAATTTTGCAAAACATTAATTTCAAAGATTTTGCAGCAGTGCTTTTGTAATTAAATATTAATGTCACATGTTATTGCAGTAGCATGTTTATGAAAGCCGGCAACACTTCAAGTCAACTCATTTGTTTTTATATTTATTCTTGTACATCTGCAATCCCTTCCATTTCACAATTTCAAAGTGAAGGCCATTTTGAATAGTCAATATGTGAACATTTTTCATTGTAAGCGTTTTTTAACATCCAACAGGGTAAATATTTAATGTTGTGTTTTTAGCTGGTATAATTTTTCAGAAAATTGGCTATAACTTTTAACAACTCAAAGGTACCTAAACAGTCTCAGTTTTGGCTTAAGTGATCTGAAAATAAAGTAGCAATAAATGTGATGAAGCTGTGTAAAAAATATTTAAGAATTAGAAGGTTTTATGTGAAAGTTTGAAATTAGAACTACAATTCTAGGCACAAGATATCTCAGCACTTACTTGTTTTTATATATTTTTATTATGGCACTGTATTATCTCAAGAAATTTGGAAGATGGAATTGACTTTTGGTTAACTTTTTCCAAGTTCCATAACTAGACAAAGACTAGAAATTGTTTACTTGTCACTTACTACATGGTTTGAAGTTGCACATTTGTTTTAAAAGAGTATCACCATCTTATTCCGAGTATAAACTGCTTATATTTCATTATATTTGATTAGACCAAATCACAACAGCTGGTGTTCTTGTACAGGATAGGCCCTGTTTATTAATTATTTTCAGCCTAAAAATTAAGTCATTTCCATTTGTGAACCTAGATATCAAGAAATACAATTCAAGATACTGCAATTCAAAACTGTTTTTTTTATGCAGCTAGCAAAGTTGTCTTCTACAATGAAATCTCTTACTTTTTAAAAATTATGAAGTGAATTACCTATATTACCAAAAAATCCAGGAAAAATCAAGATATATTACATTTGGTTATGGGTACATTTAACAGTTAGAAATTCTGTCTGCACCTGATGTTGCATGTTAACAGCTAATGCCATTTGACAGTGATGAAATTAAAGGATGAAGAAGAGATACAAACTACATTTTACAAGCATGATGGGTCTCCAACAATGCCATTTAAATATTATTTGTCACTATTTAAAATGAACCTTTCCCCTTTAAGCTATGCCATTACGCTCATTTGTCCTGTCACCACTGACAGGCTATATGACTCACACACAAAAATGGTCATTAGGTACTGCATCTTCATCTTATTTAAAAAAAAAAAAAAAGAAAGAAAGAAAGAAAGAAAGCATTCTGATGCTTCTAAAAGCCTGTAATTATTTTCATCCGAAGAGATAGTGTTGCTCGGAAGGTAATTTAATAACCTTTTGCATGTACCTGGGGAATGCCTCTCCAGGGAACCAAGGTGCCGACATGCCATTCAGTCGTCAAAACATGACCTTTAATGGTTGCTTGGAGAGAAGTTAGCGTGGAATGTTGTACACAGTGCAATGCTAATTCTGCTTTCTAATATATGCAAAATTTAGTTCTTGAGCAATGATCTTTGTAAGATGAATTAATATAGGTACTGCTCTGGGAAACAAAAGAAATTGCAGTTTGAAAGTCTGCCCCCACCAACGCACATAATCTTTTATACTTCAGTTTGAAGTAGCTAACAACTTGCATAATCTATATAAAAAATAGTGCAAAAGACTCCAGAAGTCTTTCCTTCTTTAAGTTGGTTGGTGAATCCTATTCTATATACTATGGAAATGTAAAACAGGATTAAAGGGATTTCTTTGATAAGTTTATTTCCCCAAATAAGGCATTGGCCCCAACTCTGTGAATGAGAAAAAGCAATACTTACCTTTAATATACCCCCTCTATTTTATAGCACAATCTATGTGGCTGGTTGAAATTACTAATGCACTTACTAAATTAGTTTTTAAAAATCCTTCATGGATTTTCAATGTGAAAATATGATATTTTGAACACTCGAAAATACAAAAAGAGGCACAGGCTGTTTCCTGTAATAACCAGGTTCAGAAACTCCTTATTTTGGTAGTCTGATATTAGATCCCGCCTTAGTTAGAAATGCTAGGATTTCAACTCCTACCCCTGACACGCCATCCGTCAATTTATTAGCACACTGGTGCAGTAAGCCACTGAACAGGCTATATCAATTCGTTTAGTTTTTTTCTTTAAAATGTCTGTAATCCTCAGCTCTGCTCTCTCAACCGGTCAGCATTAAAGATTTATGTTGCACTTTTTTTCATTGCCACACCTGAATATGGATTACTTAAATGGGCTGTAAATAATTCATATGTGGGAATAAGTTTCCATTACTGACCAATGTTGTAATTTAATATACTGTATTATGGGTTATACAATTTTAGATTGTTTTCTGTGTGCATTCTGCAGTCAGGCAGACAACAGTTTAAGTAAAAAGGGTGAGGTGTTTGTTCAGCTTATTTTCACGTTCACTCTGTGTGCTCAAATCAGCAACAGGGCTAAAGGAAGCAGAAACCTACTTTCAACTGCATGTTTTTCTGCTATTTATGGAAATCCTTTTTTTTAAGCACTTGACCTAAAAGCATGAAAACATATAATAGCATATTATTGATAAATTCAAGAAAGAAATAAAACGTGTTAATATAGGTGGCTCAAGATCTTGGTTCTTAAGAATCAAAAAATAATCTTGATTCTTGAACCCAAAGGTTAACTTTCCTGTTCAATGCTTGATTATTCTATGCATAAAATACCCATAATAAAATCATAATTTATTTGACAGTTAGGTTTGAACGAGGCTACTGGATCAAATGAGCAAAATATTAAAATACAAGCTATTTTTAAAGCACAGGCAAGTGTTTACTCTTAAAAGAGCTTTAAACAATTTAAGATTAAGTTGAGTATAGTAAAAATTAATAATAGATTAATACATGAAAATCTATGAAGACACATAAGATAATGATTTAAAAAGGAATAATTTAAAAAGATGAATTAAAAAGTCGAATCAGAAAAGAAGGCCAGCATAAACTAGGGAAAAACATGCTGTGAATAAAGTCTGTTAGATCTTGAAATAGGAGAACTGCTAAATAATGCATAGTTTTATTTTTCTATCATTTGCATAAACCTTAAGAGAGTATTTATTTGTGTAAAACTTGATGTATCGAGTAAGGAGAATGAAAAAAATGGCATTCATTTTGTTTTCATTTTGGTATTTAGGAAAAATATTCTGTTACATATGGACTACTTAGACCTAATCATCTGACTGAATGTGCCGAGCGCCTTGCGCCAGGTTGGAAAGGGCTGGCTGGAGAACAGTGCCCTGGTCTTGCTGCAGGCGATGCAGGTTGGCCCATGCTCTGCTGGGGAGCAGATGGTGAGCCAATGCTTGTAGTCACACTTACCTTCCTTGCTAAATCCATAATCCCTCACTGGACACGGAGCCAAGGCAGGCTTTGGAGGCAGAAAGGAGGTTACAATCTGGACTTGGGTAGTGACTGCCAGAACTGAGAAAACAGCTCAGAAATTTCAAATGCTTAACAAGTTATCTGTCTTGTCCCTAAGCCAGTGCAGCATTTTTAAAAGTAATTAAGACATGATTGAAAATGTGTATGCCATCTAAATACAAAAATCTTCAAAAATCACCAAAACCAATAATTAAAAGCCACATTTAATGTGACATTATGCAAAAAAATACATTTAAAACGAACTGTATTTTTGTGATTGAAAGGAAATACATTGAGCAAAAAATAAAAAAGAGGAAGCATTTATTTTATAGAAAAAGGCATTTTATTTTCTTTATAAATCTGGACCTTATAGAAGGAAAACATTTTATATATGCCTATAAATATGAAATATTTTCCTCCTATAAGGAAATACATAGTATGCAAAGTGATATCTATACTAACATAGGCTTCTCTATAAGTTATTCTTTCAAAATATTAAATAATTAGCTATATTTTCTACATATTATGCATATGCATGTATATGTATGTTTTTACATGTGTAATGGGGGTTCATCATCAACACAGACATTATAAATCAGAAATACAAAATAAAAATATGGAGTGGGTAGCCAAATTCTAATCATTTGTAATAAAAGAGATAGTAAGTGCCATCTGTTTAATGTAAAAAACGATAAAATGCATACATATCTAGTAAACTAGAACCATGGCGTGTTCATATAAAACAAAATATGTATAAAATGTCAACATATTCCATTAGGGCTCAGTTGACTTAAATATATCATATCTATATAATAATACACGAGAAATGCAAACTCTTCTGATTACAAGTTGTGCCATAGCACTGGCTTATTTTTAAACATGTTGTAGTGTACCTACTGTGTATTATGAGATTCCTTGGTTTTCTCCACTGAATTTTCGTAATTCCTCATTCTCTTAGGCAATACCTTTCTGTGTGAACATTCTTAGGCATACTTTCATTGAAGTTCATTGACAAGAAAAAATTTTGTAGCTTTCATCATTTCACTGCAATATCAATGTTTTGATCCCTTGACACAGTACTACCTATACTCTATGTATATGTGTAAATGACTTGAGCTCCCCATCACCACCGCTTTTCCTCTCTTTTTCTCCCTTTATTCATTTCTTCTCTTCAAAAAGTACTCACTTCACCTTTACTTAAACTTGGAACATTCACATAATTTCTTCTCTTTGTTAACCTCTTTCAGAATTCATTTCTTGCCAGGGCCTCCATCCCTCAATATGTCCTTTCCTGGTAATACTGTTTACTTCAGAAACTGATAAAAAGAAATAAAATATAGAAGCTTCTTTCACTGCTTTATCTTGCAATTCAAGAAATGTGCATTCATATGAGCTATATGTAGGACAAAATTTATAAAAGAAGATATGTCTAAAAATAGTTATTATAATACATTTTGGAAATATTATGTGTTGTTTTGTTCACACAGTTAATGTTCCTAATAATTGTAACATTCATCTTATCTTATTCTGCATCAGAAAAATAAACTCTAAATATAATAATATTTACAATGGATTTTTCATGATTAACAGGAAAATCATAGTACAAAAAGTCATAAAAAGACATCACAGAGTAATTTCATTGCATAACTTAACCTGAAATGATATACATTATGATATTTGCACCTATTTTTGTTTTGTGTGATGGATACTTTCATGGGCTTTTAAGCATGTTGAGTTAAAGTAATTAAAGGTTGATTTAATGTAATTTCTGTTCTTGGATGAGAACACAAAGGAAGAAAATGTTAAAGGTTACTTTTAACAAATGAAGTTTCCTATAAAATCATGTTTCTGTTATTTTCAAAAGATCAAGCTAAGAAATTATGAACAGTAACACTTAAAATCAAAAAATCAATAAAAGATATAAAATATTTTATTAAAAGCTAAAACAATATAAATTTGTCTTTAGTATAAGACATAGACCCTCCATTTCCCTCCATTTCCGATGTGTGTGTGGAGGACAAAAGGTACTAGTAATTGAGCCCAAGGATGCTCTATCACTGAGGTACATCCTCAATACCTTTTACTTTTTTATTTTGAGATAGGGTCTCACTAAGTTGCCCAGGCTGGCCTAGAACTTGCCATCTTCCTGCCTCAGCTTCCTGAGTCACTGGGATTACATGTGTGCACCATTGTGCCAAGTTCAATTTAAGATTTTCAAGTAAAAACATTGGTTTTGAAAACCTGGATTTGCATTTCACCTCTGCCACTATAAAAATATAAAAAGCATTTTTATATATCTTTGGGCCTCAGTTTCCTCATCTATACAATTCCAGCATTTGTCTAAAGATTTCTAGTGTTGTGATCCCTTATAAAGCAGTCTGTGACTATGTGAAGTTGGAAAGACAAACTGTAGATGTATATAAAGAATTAAGTATCAATAAATAGCACTAAACAGGTAATTGTCTCTAGGCAATCCATGATCAATATTAATTACCAATCAATTAGTACAAGCAATATTTGAAACCAGTTAACAAAGGTACTTAGTGCTTTTTATTTTAAATTTCTCATTGCATAATTTGATACAAAATTTGGAACACATTTTGTACAAACTGAAGGAGACATTAATAATGGAAAATATTCTAAATACAGATCTCCAGGCAACATTTTGTAACTTGCCCCATGTATTAGGACATTGCCACAATAAATGCCAAAGCTATGTTCCATGCATAAGACCTACATTTTGGGTGAATTTAAAGTGTCAGAATATCCATGGACACCAGGGAACAAATGACTATGAGAAGTGAGCTAATACAAGTAAAAAAGAAAAAAAGAATTTGAAATCCAATTTATCAAAATTCTTGGAGGTGGCTTCTGGTCTCTAGTGAATCCTCTGCACTTTGATGTGTCACCTATTAAGCATCAGAGTGGCATATGCCAATTATTGTGTAGTATATAAAGCCTCAAAATAATTATTATCTCAACCATCAACATATCACAAACATTATTAATTAAGAGAGACCTCTGATTTCCTTAAAAGGAAATAGCACTCTTATGGCAAATGACCTAATACAGAATTGGAAATGACTATGTTGTCAGAAGTTGCAACTCTTGGATGAAGCATAAAGCAGAGATCTTGATGTTAATGGTCATGGAAGATTCTGTGTTGCCATCTGTTGGGAATTATTTACCAGTTTTTGCTGACCAAATTCCAAATTAAGAAGCTCCATTTACTGGCTCAAACTTATCTTGTATCTTAATTATAAATTTAGTATCTCCGAACTATTATAAGATACACAGACTTTGAAAGATTTCAGTAAATTTTTTTCAATTAAGTTCTTTTCTATAGGTACTCAGCATTTCTTGATTGAATTTCTCCTCCAGGTTCTAAACAATATTAGTATCAACCTACTTGACCTGCTTGAAGCCATCCTCCTGGGGTCGATTGCCAAGGAGATTATTCTAAAGTGAAAATTTTGTACCTCATTGTCTGCTTTTATAATTTCTCTATAACCCTCCATAGACGATAAAAAAGTTCAAAATCTTTGTGATAAGTTTCAAAGCTCTCTGTGATCTGGCTCCTGCTCATCTGCAGTCTTTTCTCTGGTGGCCCAATCTAAGTTCTGTCCATCCGGGTAGTATACCTGCACATTACCAAGCTTGGATGTTTCTTCCCTTGTTGCTTTTTTCCCCTTGTTACTCCTTTGCCTGGAATGCTCTTCTACCTAGCTACATTTCTAATTATTCTTCCGCCAAACACTCTCTTTTCTTGCATTTAGGTGGTATGTCCTCTGAGATCAATTCTAACCACTCCCCTCTGCCCCCAAGTCTGGGTGAACATGTGCTTCTTAGGTGCTTCCATAATCCTCGGAGCTATCATGATTATACGGGAGTGAAACTCTTTCTCTACCTCTCCTACTGGGATATAAACTTTCAGTTTCAGGGGCCAGGATAAATTCCCCTTTTCTACAAAACACAGTTTTACCAAGTTGAATGTTTCCTTCCTGGATTCTTTGGCACTAAGTACTAAAAGATGTTCCTTCTGCCTCTTTGATGTTTCTGACTTCTCTGCCTCTTATCTGTAGATTTCCCAAGACTCCATTTTTAACACCATCATTTCCTTAATATCTACAATAACCAGATAATTTTATTTGGGACTGTGGCCTGAAACTATCCAAACATGCTGCCTACGCTCAAATCTCCAGGCTCGTATATCCAACTGCCTCTTTGATATCCCTATTTGGATTTTTAATATTCATGTTAAACTGAGATGAAACAAGCATACCTATTTTTCTCCCCACTGGAAATCTGTTTCTCACTTCTTGTTTCCCATCATAATTAACAAACTACCTCAACCACTTGATTTTTCAAGGTAAAATCTAGGATTTATTCTTGGTATGTCTAGATCTGTCTAAATCTGAAGTAAACTATGCAATCACAAGGACATCTAAGCCCTACACCAAATCAAACTGAGTGTAGCAGCATTTGTTGATCTCCATTAAACCATCCTGGTGCCAGTCACCGTCTGGAAGGCTGTAATAACCTTCTTGGTTACCGTAGTTTTGTTCTAACCCTCCTACACCCATAGCAATCTTTGAATTAGTAAATGAACTGCAGCCATTTATCTATTCACATCAGTACAATAATTTTAATTCTATTGAGAAAAAGATCATAACACCTAGTCCTGGTTTATCAACCACTCCCAAATATTCTAGCCCCATCTCATCCCATGGCCCTGTGGTTACATTGCTCCAGTCACACTGGTCTTCTTTAACTTTTTTAAATGAATTAACTCAGTTTTGTTAAATGGTTTTTGTCTCAACTATTTCCTCCAGGTCTAGAACATTCTTATTTCTGATCTTTACATAGTTTTCATCTTTCTGTCATTAAAATTTCACCAAGAATTTACCAAGAATTTCTTAATTAACATCTTAAAAAAATAGATACTTGGTCATTTTCTATCCCAGTACTCTGCATGACATCTATCATAATCATGTTTCTCTGTTTGATTGTAACCAGGATTTTGGGGTTTTATTTCACTGAATAATGTCTGACATTTTAATATTCTGCATAAGATCTATCATTATCATATGTTTCTATTTGTTCATTAATCAATATTTTTGGTTTATCTTCTTTAAGTCAACCAAAATGCTAACTTCCTTAAAGCATAGGTCTTGCTTGTCTTATCCATTGAAGTATTTCAGCACCTAGAACTGAATGCCAATTAGTAAAAACTCAGTAAACATTTGCCAAATAAGTGAAATTTATTGAATTGAACAGGAACTCCACTTTGAAGGAATGAAATTTAGAACATCATAAAGTAGAGATTTCTATAATAATAGACATAGAATAGATAAAGTTACCATGACTTTTGTCTCAAACTTTGGATTGCTTGCTGGGATCAATGACAAACGTGTTGCTAGACACCATGCTAGACACCAGTTGCTAGAATAGAGAGGGCTTCACAAAGTATCTGTTGTTGTCCTAAGAAGTGCTAGTGAAACTTCTCTTCCAACTATTTCTTCCTGAAAAGAAAGCCAAAAAATGTAAGTCAAAGAGGAATCCATACAAAAATGATAATACATTCAGTTATCCACTATACAAACTAATCATCTTCTGAATAATGTAATAATATTTTGGGAGAGGTCCACCTTTATGTTACTTCATTACAGAAAATTCATTTTACCCCTTCCTTGGACTTCTAATTGGGCTCGTAGATTTGGCTTAAGGTTTATTTTAGGCCACAAGGGAAGAAAAATAACATTTCTCCATATATTTAACCAAGCAATATTTATTAAATACTTTCTGGGAAGCTTATAATCTAATACAAGGTATAAAATATGAGCATAATATTTGTAATATATGCCATAAAATTATATTTAAGATATTATAAGTAATACATAAATGCTAAGAAACTTCAGAGGAGAGAGAAATTATAACCCGGTGAAGGCTCAGTAGAGTTTAAGTATTATAATATCTGGAAAACTTGAGTTCAGATTGTGCCCAGAATTTTACCAAGTGCATAAACTGGGGGTTTGGGAGAGGAAAGGAAGGACACTTTGAGCAAAGTATGAAAAACAGTTAATGGGCCCATGTACTAATGTAAATGAGAAGTTTCCTTCCAAAAATGCATGGAATCAAGGGTAGAGTGGACATCTCTGGTCCTTCTATCACATGATATGGTGTGTCAGAGAAAGAAGATACATTTTTTCTGAAGATCTCTGTAGAATAAAAAGGACAACCAACAACTTGACTTTTGTTAAAACCTTATGTCCCTTCTCTTATATTTTTTTTTCTGATCTTGTGTCTGCTTCTTTTGTTTCCATGTTTGACTTCTCTTTCATCTAGTCTAAGGGGTGAATAAGATGATGATCTAAGTGTCTACTAGAATAAAATGAGCACTCAACAAATGCTTTCAAAAACATTCCCAAATATTTGGCACAAAGATTCTATTGGTTTTGTTCTTGGAGTAATCTGACAATTATCCTTTCAGATTGAAATCTCTAACTTCATACTGCACCTTTCTGGGGTTTTCTGTCACTAGCTTTCTGGAAGTCAGTTGCTGCAAGAAAAAAAGCAGATTCCTGTATCTGGACCTTGCCATAACTGTTGGGCACACTGTGCATTTTAAGCACTCAGGGATGCTCCACCAATCTTTCCAGTCACCTCGATCTCTAGGTCTTATCTTTTATTAATATACCAGATAAATAAGTAGCAACATACTGATAGAGGGACTAGGAGTGTGGCTCAGTGGAAGAGTGCTTCCCTAGCATGTATGAGGTCCTGAGTCCATAACTGTACAAAGTTTTAATAACTGGAGATTAATAAAAAGAGACTAGATTATAAACAAAACTTCCTGCAATTGAATCTTGCCTTCTCATTCAGTACTGGAGGGATCTTGGGGAATTTTTAAAAATGTCTTTATTAGCTTTTCATAGTGATAATGAAAGGCTAGGGGCTACTTAAAAAGAAAAGAGGTTTATTTAACTCAAATTTTGGTGATGGTCCTCTCAGCTGCATCATGTCATGGTAAACGGTAATGGCAGGAGCATATGCTCAAGGATACAGTTACATCTTGAAGCAGAAAGCCAGGTAAAGACTGAGGCTCTTGCAATCTCTTCTGGCAGAATGCTCCTGGTGACTGAAGTACCTTCCACTAGCCCCACCTCTAAAGGTCTCATTGCCTCCCAATACCACCATCCTGGACCAACACTTCAAGTCACAAAACTTTGATGGGGTCAAACAATATCCAAACCATACCACATCTCCTAATCTAAATTGCCTTATATGAAATGGAAATAATCATATCTACCTTTTAAGTAGCTTATACAGTAGAGTCAGAACCACATATAGTTTTTATTTTAGTTGACTAATGTTTCAAAATCAATGACAGAAGTTGTGCAAAACCCCAGGTACATGCTAGGAATTTCATACATGTTGGTACCTTTTCTTGGATTTCCCAATTCCTTCTGCTACAGAATTCTATTTCATGTATTCATCTGTCTAATCTTTAGTCATTTTTAATATGAAACTCAGTATTTCTGAAATATTTTTTGAATGACCAGTTAAATGGAAGACTTATTGCCACTAATCTCCATACCACACTGCCTTCCAAATTACCTAAATATTTTATCAGAAACTTTTATGGTTAGTTTTTCCTCTCCATCATAGTTATTTTAACACAGATGACAATGATGATGATGATGATGATGATGATGATGATGATGATGATGATGATGATTACCTCCTTGTTATGCTACAGATTAGATCTTAAATGTCACCCAAAGACCCATGTGTTAGAGGCTTAGTCCCCAGTGTGGTGCTACAGGGAAAGCTTAGAACCTTTAAGAAGTGGGGCTTGGTGACAGGAAGTGAGGTAATTGAGGATGTACCCCTGAAGGGATTTTGAGTCTCTAGCTCCTTCTTCTTCACCGCATGCTCCATGCTATGATGTATTGTCTCTCCATAGTCAACAAAACAACAGGGCCAGCAGATAATGAATTAGAACATCCAAAATAAAACTTTTCTCTTTATAAGCCTATTATGTTTATTGAGTTGAAAAAAAATGAGTTGTTTTATTTCTGATATTTGTTACAGTAACAGAAAACTTACACAAATTACAGTTCCAATTTTGTACCTTCACATCACCTAATAGGCATTTTTTCAAATAACAGATACTATATATACACATGTTGAATCAGTTTCTCTGATTCGTTCTTTTTTGTATTAAGCTATTGTAAAGTAATTTAAATTGAGGAAAATCTGTAAAATTTCATCTAATGAATTACATAATAAAGTATAAACTTTGCAAAGAATAACTAGATCGTGCACTAATAATATGTGAACCTTCTTCATTTCCAGTTAGCAAATCAATATCATCCAATCTGCTTAAAACCTAAGGTCTTTTTATAACTATTTAAGATTTTACATAAGGGCTGGAGCGGTGGCTCAGCAGTTGTTGTACTTGCCTGGCATGCCTGAGGATGGGAGTTCAAGCCCCAGCAACATGTACGCAACAAAGTGTTAGAGCAACGAAAGCCACATGGAAAATCTAAATAAAATTGATTTTCTCTCTCTTTCTCTCTCACTCTCTCACTTTCTGTCTCTTTTACTTTCCTGCTCTCTTTCTTTTTAAAAAAAAGTATATACATAACATGAATTTGATCTAAGTTAAGCATCTTTTAAGCTCTTATAATGGAAAATAAGTCCTCGCTATTGATGAAGGCTTTATAAGAAAAACAAATAATGTTTCACATTAAGGTGTGAATTACAATGTTGCTAATAAACAAAATATCAAAAATGTATATATTCAGTGCCATGTTGACATTCATGAGTGAATTTTCTCTGGGAAAAATTTGATTGCATTCCAGAACAATTCTTAAAAATGAAATTCTTACTTTTAAGTTTATTATTTGAAGAGTCCTTTAATAGGCTTATGGAAATTGAATTTAAACTTGGAAGTGAAATGAAGTCACACACAAGAAATCCACTAGGTCCGTAAAGCATAAAATCCAATTTAAAAAAGAAAAATCTTTCACAAAATTCTAGTAAAAAAAAGTCCAGTTATACAATTATGTATTTCTTTAGAAATTTAAAATGAGATATATAGAGTAACCTAAATATTTTTGTTTTTAATAAAATCTTTTAACTGGACCCTACTGGTGTAATGCTTACAGGATTTTTTCTTAAAGATATTTTTCAAAGTGCCGTTTATGTTCTTCACATAATTGGCAGGTTCATAGCACTGGCAGTCAGCTCTAAAAATGTTTCTTGTAGCTAAGTTGCAGTAATAATATTGTTTAGTTTTTACCTTTTGTTTTAAATGGAGAGAAACATCTTTAAAAAAAACTGCTTAAATTGATTAGATATTCTATAACAATTATAATTTCCTCAACATTTCTTTCTATCTCATGGGGAATGTAAGACTGCTTGCCATATTAGCCTCTCCACTATTTGTGGACACTGAGGCAAAAAAAATTAATTTTGTTTTATCAGTTCATCTACCTTTGCTGTCAATAAATTATCTCTTCCATCCCTTTGAGGGTCTGACCTCTTGCCCTTCCTACAGTTGAAAAATGTTGCCTTATTTATCTCTATCATCTTCACACTTCTTCCCTTATTTGCCATCGTTCCTTTCTTATCTTGTTATTCTCTCTTGACTTCATTTTATAACCTCGTTCATCCTGTTTTGAATCTTGTGCAACTTACCCTGCTTATTGCTCTTCCTTATTCCTGATTATTTTTGCATTTTCTTGTTCACACTAATTGGCTCCATTTTTATTTCCAGTGTATTTATTACTAAATGACATTCATTGCCTTTGGGCATACATTAATTTATCTTTCAGGATTTTTCATTTTCTCTGTGTGTCTTTTCTTTATATATTTCTTTTCACAACCTCCATTTCACTTCACTTTTCTCGAATATGTTGGTGTATTATTATTGTTGCTTTTTTAATATGCCTTCATATCTGTAATTCATGCTTCATGTATTATTAGGAGGGTTTATACAATAAACCACTGTATGTTTGTCACAAATAGTATTAATTTGGATCATCTAAAAATAGGTTTGGATTCACTGTACTGCATCTTGCCAGCCTCCTTCTTTATGGCCATATTATAGGGCTTAACTAAATAAATAATTAGAAAATATTTTGCAAATTAAAAGGACTACAGATATTTTAATTTATCACCCTGAGGTTGGGAAGGGGGATTTGTTTAAATGTGAATAAGCAAAATGCAAAACATTCCAAAAGAGAAATGTTTAAATTTGTTGAGGTTTTTAATTGATAAGAAAGTGACATAGTCAGCTAACACTATTAATCTTCAGATTTTTAATGCATTTAAAACTAGATACACAATCCTTAAGAAAATCTTTAGAAAGCATAAAATTGAGGCAAATAAAATGCCAAATAAATTGTAGTGCAATATGAAAAAGTTAAATAAAAGTGTACTCAGTGTGTCATTGGTACAAGGAGGAAGATTTTTCTAGAGCAAATGACATCTCAGCTGAGTATTAAAGAATTATGCACACATTGGCCCCTGGAGATAAGGAGAACAAGTATTCAGAGAAATTGTCCCATATTATAATTGAAAGATAGACTTCAGCACCAAGAATGGCAGGAAATGAAATTTTAAAATATGTGTATATTTTACTAAGAAATTCAGAATTTTCCTGTGGTTCTACAGTAATCCTTGAAGATTTTAAGCCAAGAAAGAACATGATCAGCTTTGAGTTTGGAATGGAAATTCTAACATACATGAATTAACAGTGAACTGGTGGTACCACAGTCAGTTATGGTGGTATGACAATAATATTGATTAGACAGAATGAGGATGCACAGTACAGCAGAAACTGTATGAGAGTCATTTCAAAGCTTCAGACAAGACAATTTAAGTGTAGATATAGAGAAAGCAATTGATAAACAAATTTAAAATATTTCTCCATAGAATTCAGGACCACTTATTTAATTTTAATTAGAAAAACAGAGCTGCAAAACAGCTGCCAAGTAAACCCAATTTCATCCAGATAGAGTCCTTAGTTTGCATTGACTATTTAGATCACTACAACTTACAACATTGGTTAATGAATTATGATTAATAGTTGAGTAAGTTAAATGTATAGTCAATGAAGAACACAAAATAGCTAATATGAAACAATACTTTATTGCATAAAAGAATACTGACACAGCCACACTTTCTATCACGCAGTAAGGAAGCCCAAAAAACAATTAAAAAAAATGCACAGACACTCATGCAAAATGAACACCAATGGTAGTAAATACTAAAAATGGCAGAATTTGGTTCTAAATCAAATTCAATTTCTACATTTGCATACTATGTAAGAAAGCATCCTACAACTATGTTCATAGTATATTGTTCAGCTCATTTGCATAATCTAATTCAGTGATACTTATGCTCTTCAAATAGTATTCACTGATCATATTTTATCTCTTCTTTATCCTAACTTGTGGTTTTGTGAACTATAGACCACGTCAGGGAAAGAGTATAAATATCATAAATATTATGCCAATTTTCCTTTAAAATGAGAAATTATGTAAAATTTATTTCTTCTTTTTCTTACAAGAACCAAAAGCAAACAACACTTTAAGCTTAAAGAATGGATTTGCATACTTTTTAATTACATAGCACATAATTTTCAAAAACCTCTCAGTTTATTTTTTTAAAGAGTCATTTTGAGAAGGTAGACATGTAATCCAGAGCTATGGATTTTAAACTGACTTTAGTTCGACCAACTTTCTCATCCAACTTTTCAAAATTTCCAGTCAAATTGCAAGTCAAATTTGCATTTAGCAATCAAGTACTTGAACCATGGATATAACATACTATCAATTCAAGCTGTGTTAATCTGCTTATTTAAACTATGTTAAACTACTAATGCATTATCTTTTCAAGCTATACTGATCTCAGATGATACATTGAGACAATACTAGAGCAACGTATACTACTGAGCTATCTCATGTAATACAATACTCATGAGGCTCTGGGTTTGCTCCCTAGTACCACAAAAATAATATATGCATACACATGTATGTATATATGTAAAAATATATATAAAAGTTTGTAGAGAAAGTAGGTCTTATTATATTTGTTCTTATTATTACATTTTTATCATTTATTGAATTTCAAGGACTATATGTAATTTGTCCAATCTTTCTCCACTGGTAAACAGAAATCCTCAGTTGAAATTCATGTTAGTCTTATTCTAAACTCCATTCATGTTTTGCTGAGTAATGCTGTCCTAATGAGCTATGACCACTGTCATCTGAGAAGTCAATTATAAGCAAATAGGCAGTAAGTCTGAAGCAAAATAGTTCTTGTTTGGTGCAAAAGAACTACATCATTTTATGTACCAAAAATGAACAGCATGAACCCTAAGAAATAATAATGATACAAACCTTAAACAACAAACAAAACTTGTGCAAAGATACCCATTTCCTGCCTATAATTATGGATTAATATCAAAACTCAAAAAAAATTGAATTTCACTAATTACTCACTTAATAATTTAACATTCCTGCATATTATATCTTGATTTTTCAGTTCTACAGCCTACTTCAAAAGTTACAATATGTCAACAGTCTACTGATCATATTAGTATATGTTTAATTTCTGTGATTATTTGAATTATATACAATGTCTTATGCATATATGACCTAATAAGAGATAGCATCTTCTATTGTCATTTCTAAAATTATTTTAAATCATTTTAAATTATTTAATTATATGTGTTCAATAGTAGAATTCTTAACTCTGAAAAGCATCTACCAAATGGGATTGAAGTGAAACACAATTTATAGGTACCCAGAAAATCTTTAGTTTGCTTTTCCCAGTGGTATTGTGTAATATTTGAGACAAGCAATGAATTTTATTTATAGTTTTCTCATTTATGAAGTTCTTTAAACTTACATGAAAAGTTCATTGCTCAGTATCTTGTGTTTCAAATGGGTAAGAAAGGCATGTTTGCTTAAGTATCCCGTTTTTCTCTTTTCAATGTCTTGATCCAATGTGACTATCAAGATAGTTGCATAATATCTCTTGCTAAATTTTGGAGAACAGATTTTTGGGTGGTTTTTGTTTTCTGTTATTGTTGTTTGTCATTGTTTTGGCACTATAGAAACCTGTTTTAGGTTTACTTTTGACAGAGAATGTTATTGAATATAAAAAGAAATTCAAATATTGTTAACACAATAAGCTTCTGAAGACATGTAACAATAAGGATCATTGAGTAGCTCTTCTCAAGGAGTAAAGAATTTCATTTGAAGAATATTGGTTAGCAATCTAGAGTTTCTGTGTGAGACTCTAAGCTAGCATAATATTTATCTTTGTATTTATCTTTTTTTGTCTATGTTATCTATCCATTCATCTATCCATCCTTCCATCTGTCTTTCTCTTTCATTCTCCACCCTGTCTTCTCTCTCCTTATCTTATGCACACACACACACATGCATGCTCAATTCAGCTTAAATTGATTTGCTTTGGTAGCAATTCAGGCACTGAGCCAAATGCTCTGTTTCTATAATGCTATCTCTATCTATCTCTATAGTACTTAATTTGGCCTCAAATTCCTGGGCTCAAGCTAGCCTCCTAGCTCAGCCTCCTGATAGATGGGACTACTGGTGCATGACATCGCACCTAGCTATTGCTTTCTTTCTTTCTTAGTTCAGTCCAGCTTGTTTCCCTGTTTTAACAAATTTCATGACTGAAACGTGATATTGCAACCAACATTAATCCTGCCAACTATATTGTTTAAATTTTGAGAGTTTACTTTTAATTGGTCATTTATCTACAGGATACCCTAGACAGAAATGTTAAGTTTGCAATTCGTGTATCCCATTACCTTGAATGTACTTAGAAAATACTTGTTTTATCCTTAAGCCAAACAGTTCATTTTATTCCTGGGATTTTCACAAAATATCATTAAATTCTCCTAAAAATGTTTTCCTACTGACACCACAGCTTCTATTTAACAACCTGTGTGAATGTGTGCGTGCATGTGTGTGTGTGAGACTGAGAACAATTAAGAACAGTAAGAGGAGGAAAAGTTTATTTGGCGCTCATGGTTTCCGAGGTCTTAGTCCACAGATGACAGACCTCATTCCTTAGGGCTTAAGGTGAGACTAAATATCATGGTTGAAGAATATGTCAGAGAAAAGCAGCTGGGAACATGGCACCAGGAAACAGAGAGCTCTACCCACCACAGACAAAATATAAACCCAAAGGCACACCGCCAAAGATCTACCTCCTCTAGCCACACCCTGCCCACCTAGGGCACTGCCCGCTTAATGCATTCAACTGGCCAAGGCACTGATTAAGTTAAGGTTCGCATAACCCCATTGTCTCACCTCTGAATTTTCTTGCATTGCCTAACACATGAACTTTTGAGGAGACTTCTGTATCTAATAATCCATACCACAGACAGATTAAGATGAACAGAAGAAATAAAGATACCCCATTACTGTGCATTTTTGTATAATCTCATATATAAACTTCAGATTGTATCTTCCAAATGGACATGAAAATTTTCGTATTGTTGTGAAGTTAATATATGCAAAATTTCTATCATATCTTAACAATTTTAAGAGGATTTGAAAAGTTTAGGTCACACAATTCAATGATACTTTATTAAAATTAGAGAATATCCTAATGAGAGAGACACACGCTTGAAGAGTAATTACGTTTAAAATTTTAAGTATAAAATTAGCATATATTTACACAGTACTTACTTATTTTCATCCCTTTTATGTATTTAGTCATCTGATACTCAGGACTTTGTTAGATACTTCTACTATCCCAGTTAAAGATGAGAAAACTAAGGCACAGAAAAGAAATGAAACTTGCCCAAAATTGCACAAATAGTTAGTGGAAGAACCAGAATTCAAAATCAGGTGATGTTTCAAGAATCCAAGTGCTTAGCCATTACATTTTTGCCTCTCATGAAGCTCTTTACCAAATGTACAGTGTGCCCCTTGATGGCAAAATGAATGAGCAATTACTTTCAGTGGTAGTCTCGGAAAACTCTTAGGAAAGCACATTAAATTCAAGTTATGTATTGAATAAACATTAGAAGAGATACATAATGCCTAGGTCAGGGTGTCTTTTTACTAAATAAAAAATCTTATTTTTAAACATGCTTAGTTTAATATTAGTAAAGTCCTGTGTCTCCTGATGAAAGAGTAAAACAAAATCATAGCTGAGCTCCTCATGAACAAGAAATTCCAGAGATGAAACATTTTTTAGGTCTAACAAAGCTGCAAAACCATTTTACTAAGGCTAAACTGTCATTAAAATTATGGTTAGCTCTTGGAAATAGGTCCACAGCAATAAATCCTAAATGTTGTATGTCTGTGAGGCAAAAATCTCCTGTTACTCACATGTGACTGGTATTGTAATTTTGTTGCTTCTCAAACAGTTGGCAAAGAATTCCACAAAGTGGATGAAAGCCATGATAATTGGTGAAATAAAAGTAAAGTGGGTAAAAGGAACATATTTTCTAAAAGGGAATATATTGCTCATTTCCTAGTTTTAAAAAATGGGATAAAGGAATACTGTAGATGGATTTTGGGGTGTTTTGATTGGAATGTACCCTCACCTCCAGCCACCACCATTTGCAGTCCTTAGTACAGATGCCTCTTCTTACCAACTCCCCATCCTATATCTTCCCCACAGCTCTACCCTCCAGCCTGATCCTGCAGAGAAATTATTCATTCTTTGTTTTGGGCTGCAAGAGTAACTTTTATACAACACTATCAGAAGATGAACCCTTTTGCCATGGTAGCTCTTTATTAAAATGTTGTTCTCTTCCACCTCAAAAATGAATTCTCCAGGAGAAATCTAATGAATTTTCTATTTTCTAGTCAGAGTTTAACAATCTTAATAAATGTGTGGCAAAATAATCAGAAAAGGAAGAATAAACGAATGTATCAAGGCTATCACAACTTCACTATGAGAAAGGATCAGCAGAGGTATTTGAATTTGTAAAATAAAACAATGAATACACAAGTTACACAGAAAGGAAATTTGACTGGAAGTGTTGATCACAGATGTGGATCTTAAAATATATTGTCATTTTCTGACAAGTACCAACATATAGCACAATTTATATGTTTAAAACACAAGTTCTTATTTAGTATTAAGGTTTATATACTGTGTGGATACCCTCAATTGTGTTACTATAAATAACTGTTACTAGCACTTTTTTTAGAATCAGAACTCTCTACCTGCTGAACTGTAAAAAAGATCTCTTCGACTCTCATCCTGCCGTTCTTCCCCAGAGCCTTATTAAAAATAAATTTCCTCAATTCTTTTCTGTGACTTTTATGGCTTGAAAGTAAATAATCTGATTGGTGATGAAAATTCAAAACAACATAGCCCCGTTACCTTGGGAATCAGAATTCTGCCAAGCACTTATGAACTAAGAAAAATACACTTCCCTGCACATGTGGCATGTTGGGGAGAAGCTGTGCAACTCACTAGGTGTTAGAACAACAGTGCAAGAGTATCCAGTGGTGACATGAATAAAGACATGGCCTCCCTGCAAGCTCCGGTGACTTAGAAAGGAAATCTTAGACTGATACGGGAAAGCTGAAGAAGCTGTTTCTTTAGTAAAAAACAGACAGTGCATAGGTTTTAAGGTACAGAGAGCAAACCCACTCATAACATTGCCATGGGTAAATGTTCCTATTGGAAACTTCTGGCAACAACACTATAACTCTAAAGACTTTGTCCAGATGGACATCAAGTGGGTTTTACTCTCCCTGGTGATGGGTACGTGGAGATAGGAGTGCTTTGTAGAAAAGCAAACTCTCCTTAAGGAAAAAGTAGCAAATGGCAAGAGAAAGATCACATTACAGATTTTATTATGCAGGGCTGGGGATATAGCTCAGTGGTTGAGCATTTGTCTATGAGGTTGATCTCTAGCATTGCAAAATATGAATGAGTAAGCATTATTTATTACACCAAGAGAAAAACAAATAGAAAAAAAAACCATGTATCTAGTATGTTCTAAAGGGCATATGTATTTTTTGTCCTCTTACAACATCAACCTCCACATTTCCCATTGGTTGCAGTAAGAATTGATATTTATAATCATGACTGATATGTACTATAATATTCTTAACAGTATTGATACATTCCATTATACAACTGTCTAGAGTGCTAAAAGTGGAGAGAGAAGGAAAGTAAAACATTTTGTGGGATGGGGTCTTACTGTTACCCTGGCTGGTCTCCAACCTTGTGGTCAAGTGATTCTCCTGCTTCAGCCTCCTGAGTAGATTGGGCTACGGGCATGTGCCACCATGCCTGGCTAAGGACAATTTAAATACAAAGACAGGAAAAAAAAAGGAATTTTGTTTATCCTGTGTTAACCATGAAAATCAATTAACTAAAATGTCTCCTTGCTAAAATATTCCATTATTAGTGTTATAGTAACTTGGATTTTATTTGAGTTGGATTGTTTTGGTTCTGTCAATAATGACATTTCCTGAATAGTGTTCAAGTCCATCAGTTGTCATTGATAGAATTCATTTATTGAGGCTATTCTGTCAGATTCATCTGAAGATAATAAAGTGAACAAAACTTCCAAAATTGTGATCCTGACCAGAGGAATGTTTCCTGTACCATGGGCTAAGCACATTAATTTTCATTAATTTTAGGTAAGTAGTATATATACATGTAGTAAAGGTTAGAATACATAGAATAAATGTCAGAAATTAAAATGTATCATGGAGGTTTACACTAAGAATTAGAAAACTCTGATCTCGATTACATAGGATTATTTTAAAAACATTGTAGGGAATATATCATCAATAATTATGTTTAACAATTTTATTTAATAAATATTTTAATTTAATATTTAACTGAATTCCACTTCTGTTACTTTGTTTCTTTTGTATTTCTCTCTGAGCTTATAAAAAGAAGATAACCTAACTTAGCTTTGCTTGAATATTTTGAGATGTTATACATTTAACTTGATAAAACATATTTTTTTTACTCTTCAAAAGCATTCTTTCCTTCCTCATTAGATTATACGTATATGCATAAAGGCTAGATTGTCAAGCCCTAATACCACATTTAAATTGTTGGTAATGGTGAATACTTTCCTGGAATCCCTTTTAAATATTTTGCTCTGTAAGTAATAAGAACATCAAGCCATTTCTCTGCCATTAATATAATACTTTGCTCCTTTATTAAGAAAGTACACATTTTGGATTTTATTTACAAATAGAATCTATGTACTGCTTTCCCCAACATCTAATAAAGTTTTCAAAGATAAGATAATTTTAATAAAATTTATCTTAAAATATTTGGGCAAAATTGAACCGTTAAAGAATAAACACTTTTTAAAAAAAGTATACATAGCCAGTACTTACATAATGAAGTTGTACATAGTACAATAGAAGTTTAGAGTATAAGGAAACTTTAGTGATAACTTGGTTTCTTCTTCCAATTCATGTGCTTTTTAAAAAAACACTTTTTCTTCCTAGAGAACTGAAAAAATTGTTGGCATAGTTGCAGTAATATTTTTTGCGATTAGGAAAATTATTTTATAGCACATGCCTATTTTAGAAAATTTTTTGAAGAAAATGATAAAATAACATGTTTCAAATTATCTGTTATTAAATATAAATCTAATTGAGCCACTCATTTCCTTTCTACTTTTATTTTTCTTTACATATATAATTTTATTTTCTAAATTGGGATGCTACAGATAATTTTATGTTCCACTTTTTCACTAAATTCAGACTATGAAAGTTCCAAGTTACTAGTTTTCTGAAAACTCTTTTAAATAGCTATAAAAGTTAATGATAATTTTAATATAGTGAAAATAATAGTCAAGCTGATTGAATTGTAATCTTTAAATGTTAATCTGCAACACTAAATTGGTAAGGTATTAGAGTTACAAAATATTATAGAACATAGACCTTGCATTGGAATATTTCCATTTATGATTTTAGTATATTTCAGTTCTTTGTGATATTTCTTTAAGGCTAATTCCTAAAATGATGTTTATAAAAAGCCTTCTTTTGCCCATGTTTCTACTTCCTTTTTTCCCCTCACAACAAGTAAAATATTACTTCCAGTTAAACATTAATAATTATTTTAATATACTCAATATGTCTTAACACTGATTGAGTAGATAATTCTGACTTTAAAAATAGTCTTTGAAGATAAATGCAGAAAAAATTAATAAATGAAGATTATATTCACTGAGATTTATCAGAATGCTGAAAGCTACCCTGACCATGGGCTTGGATGTGTGACTTTGGGAGATATGTTTCAATTCAGCAAAGCAGGTGATCTAATAATTGTGGTTAATGTGATTAGCACATGGGAAAATGAGGCCACAAGGCACAGTTTCTAAGATCTTTTAGAAATAACTTGCAGGTGATTGGAAGTTCAAAGCTTCTTGAGTCTGGAGATATGAAACAGTTTATTAAACAAATGCTAAAGTATTTTTAAAACTTTAAGAAATAAAAGCAGTTTTCTATAAATCTCTTCTGGCATTAAGGCTAATGTTATGTATTCATGTTACCTCTTGGCATATTGGGGTCAAATTCCCAGTTATATATCCAAAATGGGAAAACACTGGATCAAACCCATTATCCTTTCTGTTCTGAATTCTCCTTCTAATAACAGCTCTAGTTTACAAACTAACTTTTAATGCCTTATGGAAAAGCCTATATGTACTCTCAAAACAAAAATCAATGAACACCTCAAATCACTCAAGAGTATTATTTTAGCTAGCACCTCAACATCTTCCTATATACCGTCCTCTACCAGTTCTGCTAAAGTGGAAACAGTGATTGATGGGCTATACCTTTTCCCGTCTGTGCTACCTGTAGTAGAGACTCCGAAAAGAAATTCCTTAAATTCAGGTTTTTTGAGGGAAATGGAGAAGGTAAGAACTTGAATTATGTCCACAGAGTGAATAATCAGTCTCTGAAGTATTGAGAGTTGATTGTACAGAACTTTTGTCATGTATAATACAGTTTTTTAATTTGAAGAACTGGAAATATTGACAGGAACAGGCACATTATATGGTGGTACACACAGGGAACACTGGAACCATGATAGGCTTTTTAGTAGAATGGAGATCTCAAAAATTCCCACTTTGAGCACTTCTGATGACTTGTTATAGAACTTGAAATTTCCAAATATGTGTTAATTAAATGAAGAGATGGTGGACTGACTTCTGTGCAGCCAGACCTTCCATATTCATAACTAACAAAAATGAACAGAAAATGGGAGTGAGGGTCAAGGATCAAACTGTGCCAAACCTGATGAGGAAATCACCTTTCAAGCACATTTTGCCTGAGGGTGCTGAGAATTCTCTACAATCGAATTCAGTGAAATGACCCACACTGACTATTAATGTGGCTGTTTTCCATACACCATTCGTATAATCAGTATATAGTCAATCTCATGGCACAGCTTATACAGTCCTCTCTTTAGGTTCTTGAAAAACAATCCAAGCTTCCTAATTTGAAACTTGATTGTTTTTGTCTTATACAAAGGTACATTTTCTACTTTAGAGAAGTGTGAATGACCAAACATTTCCTTAAAATTAGATAAAAATAAAGGAATCCAACAGAGTAAGATTTGTCTCTGTAGAGTAAAATGTGCACACATCAAAATCCTTGAGTAGGAAAAAGAGAAGGAAACCAATATGAATAGGTGAATTTTAAAGAGTTCGTGTTCAGCATTCATTACATGGATATTTGTTGTACCAGGAATTGAATGCTTTTCTGTAATCCTCAAAATATGCAGTGGAAGAGAGCAAGAACAAAACTGCCCATTTCTGGAAGCACTTACTTTGTGCTCAGTAGTATCCTAGACACTTTACTGAGAAAATGGTGAAGGAAAGAATGAAGATAAATACATCAGACCTGTGGTTATAGCTCTCAAGCAGATCTAATCTAATTGGAGAATTGAATATGCATATCATAGTGTAAACAAAATAGATTAGGTAGATTAATAAGGAGTACTAATATATTATAATGATATGTTAGTACTCTGCTTCTTATTAGTCTCCTGTTTTCTCTATTCTGCTTAATGTAACGTGCAGAGTAATAGGAAAACTGTCACTCTGTGTCCTAACATTTGGACCAACTATGGGAAAATTATTTAAAAACAATAATAATCACTGCCCTGGATTTGATTGCTGGGGGCTTTGTATGCCTTGTTCCCTTCAATCCTCACCTTAGCTCTCTATGGTCAGTATCATTCTGACAGTACAAGTGACTACAAGTACTATGTGTCAGGCAAAATCCTGCTCTAGCCCTACGGTGCTAGCATACTTATTATGACTCCCTTTTTACCTTCAAGAGTCTCCCTGCTTGGGTCGTATACTAAATTGTCTTGATGTGATGAAAAAATAAATGTGGTAGTCATCATCTAGGAAGTAAAAGAAGATTTGATCCAAGGCTATTGAAGGACAATGGTCATATACACAACTACTTCATATGTCACCCTGGTTAAATACTTCAGCTGCTTCCTGGTATATAAATAAAATGAAGACCTTTGGGTAAATGATCTCTTTCCATCTTTAAACTCTAAGACCCAGATTACAAAATACAAATCAGTGAGCTCCTGATGCCAGGATGCAATCTTTACACCAGTGTTAGCAAACAGATTGGGAAATCAAGGGAGAAAAGACGAGGATGCAGAATGGAAAATTTAACATGTTATCCAATTCATAAGACAAGTGCAGCTCAGAACACTTAAACCAGTCTCCCTTAGCAATGTGCATGACAAACAGGTAGCTATTCACTCCGTGTCAAGGGAGCTGTAGCTTCACGTGAGAAGGATGTGCTAAGAGCGTGAAATCACGCGTCGTCTTGGGCCTCAGATTTTGAAAACTCTTGATTACTGTTGAAGGTACTTTGTATTTATTTAAACCAAGTCCAGTTTATAATACAATGAGGTCTTCATTCAAGTTCTATATTTTGTAAACTACGATACTGCCTACAAAGTGTTTGCTCTGCTATGATTTTAAGGTGCACTTCAGATTTACATTCTCCTTGGATGATTATATTTTCCTGGAGAATGTTGATGCATTCCTGCCAGCTTTGACTCCTTGTATTCCCTTCTTTACCCTCATCTTATTGGATGCTTGCCATCAATATTAAATTGTCTTAATCCTGATTTTTCCACCTATTGCTGCTTTTGCAGTTGGCACTTATTCTTGTGCCCCTTGAAAGGTACTTGTGTGGCAAAAGATTGAAAAAAAATTGGCAATTGCTGTCAGGGTTAATGTAGAAAAATAAATCTCTTATATTGCCAGTTTGGATTTACTTTTCATTTTTAATGGCCCCAACAGATGTTGGAAGAATCCTCTACTTCCTGCATACTTCCATTTACAGCTGGTACTGCTTGACTGGTTCTTGACTTGGGGTGAGCACTTCCTGGGTGTTTACACAGTGATTTACAGACACCCTCTCACATAGACTGTGGCCATCCTCTTGTTTTCTTTCATCATTTTCCCTGAAACTAACTGTCATCACTGTCAATGTGGCCCCTAACCATGTTTCTCTATCTTGGTGTATCCTAGCAATTGATTCTTTCTCCTTATATGACAAACTGAAATGCCTGGAGAGTTAGGCAAAATAATACTAATACTAATAATAAAGGACAGTGTAAGGTACAAACAAGAGGTGACTTTCCAGCTCAGACTTTCTTTTATTTTGCTAACCCCATTTACCGTTGCCTTGTTTCCAGTTTTCAACACATCTACCACAATTTTCATTTGGCCAATTCAGTTCACTTGAGACATTTTCTTCCTGCCCCCTTCCTTCTTTCCTTCTTTCCTTCCTGTGCCAGCCTCAGTGGCCCTGGTTTCCTCAACTGTATTAGTTTATTAGGGCTGCTGTAACAAAATACCACAAATGGATGACTTAACACATTAGCAACTTGTTTCATAGCTCACAAATTTAGAAATCCCAAATCAAGGTCTCCTGGGCCATCCTCCCTCTGAAACTTAAAGGAATCCTTCTTTGGCTCTTCTTATTTCTGATGAATTGCTAACAATTTGGACATTCCTTTTTATATAGCCACATGACTCACACCTCCACTTTCATTGTCACATCTCCCTGCATGTCTTAACATCATCTTCCCTGTGTCCCAATGTCCCCCTATTTTTGTTTATAAAGTTATCAGTCAGATTGGCTTGGGCTTCCCTTAATGACTTTTAATATGATTACCTCAGTAAAGACCCTGTTTCCAAGTAAGGTAGCATTTTGAGGTATGGAGGGTGAGGGTTGGGACTTTAACATACCCTTTTGAAAAGAGGGACATAGAAAGAAAAATAGCACCAGCTAAGAGTAGAGTCCTCTTCACCTTGCTTCCAAAAGAAAGTCTGACAGCTTTTGGTACCTGGGAGGACACTGCAAGGGTGGAAGAGTGTTCGTGGCTGTTGTCTCCTCTGTGACTTTTCTACACTGCTCATTGGACCTGTTGGTTTCAGTTTCCACAATAAAGGTAGAATCAGATGCGAAGCACTCTTCAAAAAGCTTTTGATGAAGCCACTACTTCAAACAATAGATTTCATAAGTGGTTCTTTAATGTACATTATAATAGTACATGTTTGGTAAAAAGCTGCTTTAAGAAAAGAAAAACTAAGCTATCAAGCTTTGGGAGAAACAAGATGATAAAGTATTGGCAACACCAGCTGTGAGTTTTCCTTCCTCAATATATTACTTAGGCATATATAAAGGTTACAGAAGTAACTAAGGAAGATTATCAACACACAAGTTTAATGCCCTGTTCCAGTAATCAATAAAATCTTTTAAAACATTTAAAAACTGTGCCCGGAAGAGAAAAAAGAGAGAACATATTTGAAGTGGAGCCACTTTAGGTCAAAAGTATTAAAATATCTGCTTGAAAAGTTGTCAAAGTTTTTCTCCAATGACAAATAACTTATAAATGTCACTGTCACCTATATTAACATTTTCATTTGCTTCTGGAAAATTGAGGAAGGAAAAGTATTTTACTCAAACAGATACCTTGTCTCATTTAAACAAGAACTACATGGTACTACATTTATTTGTATATATCTTTAATAAAATAGGCTTAGTTATCAGTATTTTGAGGTTACTAATAAAATCAAAGTGTTTTGATATCCAAATAATCATATTTGCAAATCTCCTATATTCTCATGTCCCTATGGCAGATTCAAACCATCTCTCTTAATACTTTCTTAAAAGTAATTATGACAAACATGGAAAGTATATAACATAATTTGTGTCACATAATCTATATTGAGATAGTTCCTTTTAGTTATAAAACAATTCTCCCATTAGTTGATTTGATTTTTTTAAATTGATTTAAAAAACTGTATAGGAAAAATACTAAAGCCAATTGTTGAGAATTGAGTGCCTACATTATTAAGATTTTAATGCATTTGCTTTGCCACACAGGCCTAGCCACTCAGATCACTGCTGGAGTAGACCATAGGACACTTACATAGTGAGTTACTAAACAAGGTCCACTAGGAAAATCTGACACACTCAAAGTTCTAGGGGCAGACTTATGAGATGACTTGGAGTGAATTCTTTAAAAACAGTACTAATGTTAGGGACGGGCATTGGAGAAAAACCTAAAATTGATAGCTACCTGAATGCTCTTCTGACGTACCCTATAAAGTCTGTGCCATCCTCCCCCCCAGACTGAGAAAAACCATCATTAGTTTTCCTGCAGGTAATTCAACCTTGCAGATGACTGTTCCTCCACTTGGAAATAGTTTGATGTAAGTGAAAAACACTGCAAGAAATTTATTTAAATTTTTTTTATTTTAAAAATTTCAGGACATTTAAACACATGCCTGTTGATTTTTTTCCTTTTCGTTGATTTTTCATGGAGTTGATGGAGATAAAAAGATCAGCCTGGCAGCTTGCTGGCACGGAACTAGAGTGTTTAGGGTTTGTTTTGCCTCTTTGCAAGATTGGTCCACAAGAACTTTAAAAGGAGAAAAAGACGATGCAAATTAAATACGTTAGAAACGTATGTCCCATCTGTTTTTATTTCATTTTTAGAATAAGGTTTTCATACCTTCTTTTATTTTTACATTCTATGATACCACACTATAATGTTGGCCACCTCAGAGACAAACTAAATTAGCTATCCTGACCATATGGAAAGGAAAAGCTTTACCAGTTAAGGAAACAAATTTAACTCAGGCAAAAAGGCCTATGTGTTTTAGAGGTTTTTACTTTTCTTTTTTTTTTTTTAATGTTTCTAAGTACATAGTAGGGGAATATAACCCACCTGCATAAGTGAAATTTGGAAAGAAATTTGGATTCTCCAAAATAGCTGTCTCTTTTTCTTGGCGTCATTCAGGAATCACCCATATTTGAAGTGTCCTTCTGCTGTATGCTATCATCTGGATGTATTTGTAAAGATATATTTGCATAATCAAAGATGCCAAGACCCCTTGAAAGGCCATCCACTGCTGTCTCTGTCTCCAAGATGAATTAAACTAACCTTTCTATATAAGTCTTTTCCCATTATGAAAAATGCTTCAACACTCTTCAAACAAGAAAACTTCTCCCCTAATAGTTTTCTTTTAAAAATTGAATAAGACGTGTCTTGTAGAAAAAGAGATTTTTGTTTCATTTTCCAAATGCCAATAGTGTCGAGCGCTTTATGGAAGCTGTAGGCTACCATTTTATTTTACCTGTAGAGAAACTTCATAAATCACCCTGTAAAATTGATGACTGCTTCTGAAGTCTACCAATCTTAGGTTTTCATATTGACCACAGCAAGGGAACAGAGCTCACAGAAGTCAACCACAAGTTTTCTAACAGTCCAAAGAGTAGAGTAGTATCGGCCTAATGCAGGACCACTTCGGGTGGGTGTGCGCAGTTATTTACAATGATTGAGAACATCAGATTGTATGCACAACCCATGAAGTCAAGATAAATAGATCGGCAGAGAGTTTCAACCAAAAGAAAGTTAACTGAAGTGTTTTCTATCAACTTGACTGTATTTCTCAACACAGGACCACTCACTTTAGAGTGCTGAGGTTAAAATTAACTTTATTTCATCAAAATAATAGACAAATTTATAAGTGAAGGCACATGTTTTGAGAATTTTTCTATAAACTTTGGAATGACTATTTTTCTGGACACTCTTACTAGCAGACATTTCACCAAAGTGCATACCAATTACTAAAATTACCAGAATGTATTCAAGATGTGTCTTTATATTTATTTTTCTGTACTAACAGAGGTGGAATTACAATAAGTTACATTTCTCAAATCATGAGGCACTTGCTATACCTACTTGATAGCCCATAAGATAACCTCTCAACTCTCAGACATGAAACATCTCAGACATCAGAACATCTTTGAAGTGCCCTGTCATTCCCCTACGTTAAAGCCAATTATTTGCACCAGATGAAAATAACTAAGAAAGCACATTAATGTTGGTTTAGAATATCCGGATTTCTTAGGTAATTTTGACAACTAGTTTTTCTAGGTTTTTCTAATTCTTCTTTGTATTAATATTAAAATAACTAAAAGAGAGCTCTTAACATCAGTTAAAGGAATTTCACAGCCTCCAGTTTTCATGTCGGACAGTGAAATACATTGCTAATGCTATGAACTACATAAATACTTCCTCTCCATTGGTTTTTTGGGAATTCATTGTTTTTTGTTTGACATAGTTTTACATATTGGAGGGAATTGTTGTTACATGTTCATGTATACATGGATATTGACAAAGTAAGTTAAGGCCAATCCTAGTCCAGGATCTAACCCCCTTCCCTTCATCCATTCCCTGATCTCATGTCTCTTCTGTAATATCCCCATGCTATACAAAGAAATGACCATACACATGCATATTGATTTTTGAAATTTCTGAGTTCTTCTGCCTGCCTCTGTATACTTTGGCTTCTCATGGGAGTCAAGTGTTCCTAGCCATATTGATATCCTCTCTCATCCCTCCCTCCCTCCCTCTTTTCTCTCCCCACTTTCATAGTTATGGTTCCCCAAGCTTATGTGAAATTTCACCTTAGGCAAGTTTATTAATTAAACTTAGCTAACTTTCATTCCATCTTAGGTTTTACTCTAGCTTCCACATATCACAGAAAACATTTGGCTCTTAAGTCTCTGTTTTGGGAATATTTCAGTCTGCATGAATTTTTTCTGTTCCATCCATTTAGCTCCAAATGCCATGATATAATTCTAATAGAAGAGTAGAATTCCAGTGTGTGTGTGTGTGTATTTGAATCCATTCAACCATTGAGGGGCATCTGGTTTGGTTCCATAATTTAGCTATTATAAATTGAGCTGCTATAAACATTGATGTAGCTATGTCTCCGCAATATAGCAATTCTAGCTCTTTTGGGAAAATACCCAAGAGTGGGATAACTGGGTCGAAAGATGGTTCCATCCCTAGTTTTTTGAGGAGTCTCCACAGTATTTTCCAGAGTGGCTGTACAAGTTTGAAGTCCCTTCAACAGTGTGTTATTATTCCTTTCTCGGCACAACCCCTCTAGAAACTGTTGTTGTTCATATTTTCATTTTTGCCACTCTAACTGGAGTGAGGTAGAATATCACTGAAGTTTCGATTTTTTCATATATTTATTGTTTTTTTGGATTTCTTCTATTGAGAAGTTTCTGGTTAGTTCCCTAGCCCATTTATTGATTGGATTATTAATGATTTTGGTGTGGATTTTTTTATTTCTTTGTATATTCTGGATATTAGTCCCATGTTGGAGGCATATTAGGCAATGATTTTCTGCCATTCCATAGGTTCTCTCTTGACATTCTTGACTAATTCTTTTGCTGTGAGGAAGCTTTTCAATTTAATGGCATTCTCAGAGGGATTTTTAATGTTCATGTTCAACTGTAATCATTGTTATAGTCCAGTTTATGACTGGACTAAAAAAAATGAATGGTCTCCTCAAAACATACACGATATAACTCATGTTGTCGATAAAGAGGGGAAATGTAGATGAATTCCACTTGAGGTGTACTACAGCCTGAAACCACTGAGACACCAAAAACACTTGATAGATCATCTGTGTGCTATCAGGTACTATATTATAAAGAGGACGAAAAATGGCTATGGATTCTTTACAAGGGAGAAAAATATCTGTTAAAAATCTAAATCGAGGGGTTGGGGATTTAGCTCAGCGGCAACTCAAGCGCTTGCCTAGCACACGCAAGGCCCAAGTTCGGTCCTCAGCCCTGAAAAAAAAATCTAAATCAATATATTGGAATATTCTGTATTTTCTATCCACACTAGGTAAATAAGCCATATATCAAAAGAGAGGGTTTTTCTTCATTTTTATTTTAGAGCTTGTTTAGTAGAAAAGGAATTGAATTCTTGCAATGGCTATTGAAAACAAGAAAAAGGAGAAAGGACAACTTGTCTTAGATTAAAAGAAAGAGAAAAGTCAGTCCTTCAAGCCTGTATTTGAGAAAAAGTAATGTTAATAAATAATAGGTCTGTCTTCTTGTGGAAAAATCTTGAACATTTCTGTAAGGAATAGACTTAGGTTCTTATATTTTAGTCTCTCAATGTCGTAAATAAAAAGTTAATCAATTGCACACATACATGCATGCTGGCACATACACACAATGCAGGATAATCCACTTATGTAGACACTCTTCATTCAAAATCATTAGATTAGCTTATTGAATTGTTCATGGAGGGCATCTATTTCATAATACAAGCACAAATAACAAAGTATATACATAACAGCCCAACTATGTACAATAACCTCACTACTTTGCTGTTTGATATTTGTACTAAGAATATTTAGAAAATTTTAATCAGTAGAAGGGGGAGATAAAAAGGAATAATTTAGATTATACATTTTTATAGTAGTGGAAGTCCATTGATTGAGCTATGAAAATTTAAAATCATTTATGAATGTTAAATGAAAGTAATTGTAATGCTTATTAAGGTAGCAAGAGTTTGGAACAGTTGGTCCAGATGTGTAAGGGTCCACTGAGGAATCTCCTTTTTTATTTCTCATTAGATATTATATTTAATGAATTGATACCTAAAAAATAAATAAAATCTGGGTGGCAATAATATTGCTAATTACTAATTTTATGCTGTAGATCAGGCCCTCTTCTATGTCCTTTACATATATTAATCCACAAAATTCATAAAATAAGCTGGCATTTCATTATCATTGGCATTTTACAAATGAAGAAGTTTACACACAGAGCAGGTAAAGAGCTATCTACTACACTACTAATTACAAGGCTCTGGGAGAAGCCATGGAATAAAAATAATAGAATACAGTAGTAAATCTTGGAGGATAATCCACAGATTTTTTTACCAGGAAAAGTAGGGAAAACATTGCTTTCTTGACTGCAACTGGTCACCATTGGTTCTATCCTTATTCTGAAGTATGGGGAAAAAGCACATGCAATAGAAATAAATATTCCAAAGATCTCTTGAGCAGTTTCACTTAGGAGCCTCAAAGTTTAGCTGCACTTCCCCTTTTCTCTCTCACACGCATTGCTGTCAACACTACAGTGCATGCTCACAGCTGATTGTCTGTTTTTGCCCTCCTGTATTTTGTGCCTAAAAGTTGATTTGGTTTCTTATAAAGAAATCTTTCCATTTGTTCCTCAAGTTATTCACATTTTTGTATGTACACAAAACATTCACTTTCACACAAATTGATGAAATAAGAATGCCCAATGAAAGGAAAATGCTGTTTGTATGGAAAGCAAAGGTGGGTGAATACTCTGGCAAACTTGATAAAGGTGGTGCCAAAAGAAATTGTTCCAAATTAGGTATGGGGGAGACATCTGCAAAAAACTGGGGGGGGCGGATAGGAGGATTCTGCACTTCGTTTTCTTTGCATGGATTATTGAATTTGCACTCTAAAGAAACCAGGAATAGAAATTGTACATGTTACATTACAGATGGATTTATGGAAGAGAGACAGCACAAA
>PVKS010000942.1:137500-160986 GCA_004027875.1 Aplodontia rufa
GTGGAATGTGGTAGACTATAAAAGGTAGAGAAGGGCTTAGAAAGCCCCTGGAAACCCTGGGGACTGTGGGCTCCCTCATGTCCTCTGAATCAATACCCTGCACAAAAGTTATTACAGGTCCAGGCCTTTTTGCCTTCAAAGCCGCTTAGGCAGTATGTGGCATTAATTCTCTCCTGTACAAAAATGTAGTTGATAATCACCTGGCTGAGAAAAGGATTTAAGACTAGAACAGCAGATTTCCTCACAGATTACAGAATAAAAGCTAGTTTCTTGGGATAACTCAGGATAATTAACTGTAGTGAAATATGTTACCCTAGTTGATTTATGCCCATGTGATACCTTTGTTAGATACCACCATGGAGAAACATTTATGCCATTATGTGAAGTGAGATCTGATTTCTACCCTGTTCTAAACATGCTAGGCAGCACAATAATGGTTTTTATTTTGCTTGTTTTGGGGTGCCTGCCTACAGTCTGGAGGCCAATTATTAAGCAAGCACTTAACTCAATTGACTCCTAATTATAAAGTTACAAAAGAAAATCATACACTGCAACCAGTTCCCTTTCCTGCCACCTCATGAACACAATTGCATGGCCCTCAACTGCCCTTGACCACATGGCTGTCAGAAGTTACAGAATTTCCTCCCTGCCATTGCTCTCAGAGCCGGACACCCCTTTCTAAGAGAAGAAAGGTTTGGAAAGGCTGAAGAAGACCCATGGGCTTTTCTAGCACAGCGGTAAATTGAAATTGTATATTTCCTTTTTCTTTTTAAGGGAAATCATGAGCAAACATTGCCTTAATTCACATTTCAAAAATAATTACCACGGATTCAAGACATTTATCATGTTGTCATTGGAACCTGGGAAAGGTTATTCTTGTGGTACTTCAGGTCACAAACAGGAATGTATTATTAGAAACTAACACACAAGCTATCCAAGAGATTCCTGGGGGTAAAATAGAGGTCCGTTGGCTTCAGGAAAAGGTGACAGAAATGAATTAGGTAGCAGGGGTCCACAGAAACTTATCAGGCTCTGAGTGGTCAGTTTCAAAGTAACTTCTATCCATTACTTCATGCAGCTCTTATGAGAAAATATGCAGAAAGTCACAATAATACTTTTCCAAGCACTTTGTTTTCCAAGATTTCATAGATTTTTGTGGCTATCATTTTCAAATAATTGCAAGGAAATTATAAATATAAATAACATATACATTTGTATATATTTAAATATGTATATAATACAAATAGACATACATCTATACTATTTAAAACAATATATTAAAGTTATGTTTTAAGAAGAAGTATTGTACATGGTATGTCTATAGTTATGTTGTTGATAGTAGATGTATTAGATTATAAATACTATTAAATGCTAAAATCCACCTTTATCTTATGAGCATGCCACTAGAAAGTCATAGTTAAGTAATGAGTATGTTCCCATAGCACATACCATGTTACTGCCAGTATCATTTACATGTATACTCTACTTACAGAAGACAAATGAGATTTATTTTGGATAGCTTTGGGTGAGTGTGGTCACCTCAGCAGCTTGAAATAATGCTATGAAATCAGCAATGAAATAGGGATGAAGAATTAATGAGCATAAATAGAAAACTAATGAACGAGCTGAGAGTTTTTCACTCTTTTGGTTTTGGGGGAGTATAGGAAAAATTATGTGCAGCACACATGGCTTCTTAATGTGATTCTGACCTCTGGGTGACCAGTCTAGTTTTCAATAAAAATCATTGTCTGTGGAGAAATTTTCAATAAACAGTAAGAAAATATCTTAAAAAATAACTTGTTGATGTGCATCTCAGAACAGTAATCTTGATAGGTAAATGTTCTTAAAAGCTCATTCATGCTTCAAAATATAGAGAATATGTTAAATATGTTTAAAGAGGAAGGAGGAAAAGAGGTAAAGGAGGAGGTGAGGGGGAAGAAGAAAGTGGATTTTTTTTTCCAGAAGCATCATGGCTTTTTCATCTGTTTTACAAAATAAATTACTTTCTTCCAAAGAGACTATTTAAAGTATGTTTCCTTGTAAAGGTCTCTGGTCCTGTTTTTAGTTTTGTGTTTGTGACGGTAAAAAACAAAAACTGAAACTGGATAGCCCAAAATATCTAGATAGCCAAAGTTAGCATCTCTCTCTTTTGTTTAGATGAAAAGATTGAGATTGTTATAGATTTTACAATCTAGGGACTTATATTTTCAATATTGCATTTTATGCCTTAAACTAGGACTTATATCACTGATAGTGAGTGACTTCTCTATTAGAAAGGCATTATTAATATTACCAAGAAGAGTGCATTCTATCCATAATTTATCTCTTGAAAAACTCTCCAGATAATTTACAAGAAATCTTATGTTATTACCTAATTGGTACTTAAAAAATACAAAGTGATACTTGGAGGAAGGCCATTAAAGGAGGTGTCTTTCACAGGATTGTCTTTCCAGTTGGAATGTAATTGAAACAGAAAGAAACACTTCAAATTGCTATTACTGTAAAACCGGTCTGACTGTAGGAAGAACAATCTACTGAATATGTCCTTTCTGCAAGCACTGCTTCTCAGTAACCTTTGTCAATACTGGCATTCTTATGTGCCAGAGGGTGGAACGCACAGGGTCACGTCCAACCTGCTTCTGTGGTTCACAAAGACAGCAAAAATTATCTAATGCTTTTCAAAAAACACACCTCTTTTCTAAAATGAGGCTATTAATTATTGATGCATCTATACAGTGATCACTAAATAAGCACACAATGTACACAATGACAACTTAATTAGAGCTTTCAAATGAACTTCTCTGCTCATTCATTGTGACAAACACTTAACTTCTCCACAACTTTAAGCTACAACCTCATTACCATTTTGCATAAACTAATAGATACTTAAACATGAAAGCAACCATAAATATGCTGGTCTATGAAGAATGGGAAGATGTCCAAGGTGACTCAAGAGGTGATGACAGCCAAGATGAGAACACAAGTGACAAGTGACTCTCTTTCTTATTAGAAAGTTTGAAAAAATAAACTAAAAAGACTGAAAAACACAGATATAGCATAATAATTGCAGTCACATGGAAAAGTAATAGAACCATGATGAGAATAATTGTTCAAGTGCAAGTGTGGTTCTGGATGAACCCCAGTTCTGTATTATAAATGCCCTTCACTCTCCAGTCACCAACTTCATATAGTACTTTAAACAGTGATGATAATAAAGAGAAAATATTTCAGTTTCCCACATCCAAAATGGTAATGTTGATGACTAGTACTATCTTCTACATACTGAAAACAACAAAGAAAAATATGAAGTCATTTCCCAGCTAATGGAAGCCACGTTCCCATCCTAGTTGAGGATCTGTGAGGTGCAATGAACCTGCCAGTACTTCACACTTTCAAGGTTTTTTTTATATGTAAAGCTAACCTTGATTATGTGGCAAAAATGTGCTTTCAGAGAGCAATAAGACAGCTATATTGATCAATGTGTTTTCTTACTACATCAAAGTAAAAATACTTCATGAGTCATCCTGTATCATATCATCAAGACAATGTTTTGAAAGTGGTTAAAGATCACTGTTCAGGGAGCAGAGAGGCAAGAAGACGGGAAGATTTTGAGACCAAGACAGAAAGATCACTGCATTTTGCCTGAAAGACACTCTTTCTGGATAATCTACCATTATATTTTGGCAACAAAATCAGGCATAAGTAATAAAAACTCAAAACCCCTTAGGCGTATAACGTGAAGAATATAATAATTTTAATAATACATAATTGTTGACATTAATTTATGGAAGAATTGTCATTGCTATATAAGAACATCAAAAGACTACAAGGAAGGAAGAACAATAAAAAATATGGCATTTCAGCTTGAACATAAAGAATTGAGTACAGGGGCTGGAGCAGTGGCTGGCCGGTTACAGTGCTTGCCCGGCATGCACGAATACACAGATTCAAATTAACACCATGTACACAACTAAGTAAGCATCAGAGCAATGAAGGCCACATGAAAAACTAAATTAAAAAAAATGTTTCTGTCTTTCTATCTCACTGTCCCTCTCTCTTAAAAAAAAAAAAGAATTGAGTAGGTATCAACAAACAAGAAGGTGAAAGAGATTTCAAGAGTGATCATTCACTTAATCAAAAGATTTTTTGTTTTTGGTTTTTTTTGGGGGGTTGTACTGGTGATTGAACACAGGAGTGTTTAACCACTGAGCAACATCCCCAACCTTTTTGTTTTGAGACGGTCTTACCAAGTTGCGTAGGGCCTTGCTAAATTGCTGAGACTGGCTTTGAACTTACAATACTCCTGCCTCAGCCTCCCCAGTCACTAGGATTGCAGGTGTGTGCCAGTGCACTCAGCTCAATACATATGTTTAGCTTATGTTCTAATACTGACCTAGAACTAAAAATTCAATACAGTTCCTGACATCATAGTGTTAATGTGCAAACTTGAAAGAAGGATATTGAGCCAATAATTAAATCGTTCAATGTTTGCACGGAGAAAAATACAACATACAGTGGTAGCATACCAATAATTACCTAAGAAGATTTTCTTGCCATGTTTAAAGCAAAGGACATAATTAGTGTTAAAGACTATCTTTAGCAGGATCTAGTCTGGAGGGTCAAAATAGGCTCTCCTAAGGAAAAAATCTACAAATTAGGAACAGGAGAATGAATGGGGATGTACAAGTTGAGTCTGAGAATTATAGCGAGAGCGTCTCAAACACCCTGTGGCAAGAGGGAGTGTGGCTGCTTTGAAAAAACCAAAAGAGATCTGTAAAGAATGAAATGAAATGAGAAGGGCAAGTATGGTAAGGCCACTGAGATAGGCAGAAATCAGACAATGCAGGTCTCTATCAGTTGTTCTGAATGTGTTTCATTATCTAAGTGCAATGAGATGCCATTGATGGTTTTGGCAGAAACATGGCAAGTTAATCCTAGAGTGCAAGGTACATAGCAGGGTGTACTGGCAGACAGGGATGAATCCAATCAAAATTTGAACCACAACACAAAAATTTCAGGGAACACACAAACTTCATTTGTATTCTATTAATTGATATTGTGGAACTATTGCTATTCATTGCTACACCTGAAACACATTCAGCTTCTGAGTAAATTTGTCCCTTAAACTTTTATCAGAAATCAAAGATGCACACTGATGGTCTCATCGATAATGAGGTGAAATAATATCACCTATTCAGTTTCTGTTTTGCTGAGTATACTGTTCAGCTGTGTTTGAGTGCAATGGAAAGATCCTAAACAGTTATATTATTGTGTCTTTTGTTTCCAGAAAATTCTCCTTGTTTAAGCAATTTAAAACAGAAATATCAAGAGCCTCATGAACCCAAAGGCCACTCCCTGACTCATAACTACATTCTAAAGAACACATCAAGGTGTTTTAACTGATGGACACTTTGAGTCAGAAATACACCCTCCCCTCTTGTGGTGAGTTCCCCATTCAAGAGGGCCACAGTGACTACAGAAACCAATTATTAAGTAGTGCTATAACAGAACAGGTGAAGAGTCTGATTTGATGAAAAGGAACCTATTGTTTTTAGAATACATACCATGCAACAGTTCTAAAGTAAAATGGGTTTAAGTAATTTTTCCTGCAATTTACCCTGGCAACTCCAGACCTCTGAATGGTTTCATGAAGTTAATCCTATAGAAAAATACCCTGAAATATAACCTTCAGCTACTGGGATATTTCTTGCTTTTCTACATGTGCATCAAGGCCCAAAAGTTAGAGTATTTTCTGTCAAGAAGGAGAAACCTCTCGTAACCAGTACCCTGGGAGCACACCGAATTGCCCTCACAAGGCCATTGCATGGATTTGATCTAGGAAGTATAAAAATTATCTCATCATTTCTCCCATTGAACAACAGAGACAATGAGAGAAAGCGAGACTTTATAACTCACCTAAAGTTGGAGGAAGTGGGAAAATTCCTGAGATGTCCTTGCTGTTTCCTTGAAGGCAGTGTTCTTAACCTCAGGTTATTTTCTAATTTCCAATGCTGTGAAGAGTAAACGGCCAGCAGACTCCTTTCTGCCAGCTCAACTATAACCTATGTAGGAAGAGAAGCAGCTAGAGACTCTAAGCAAGAGAATGCAACTGGGGCTCTGCTGACACATGCCTCCAAACATGGTTTGGGCAATTAGTCCATCTTTGTGTACAAAGGAGTTGTGCAGAATGTTGATTTATGTGGAAAATAATGATAAGTAAGAATAATGATAAACCTCATATGGACAATAAATTAGATCAAAATACATTCACAACCTTAGTTTCATATGACAACTGAACAAATTGTAGATTTCTTTTTTTTTTTTTTTCCAGGGCTGAGGACCAAACTCAGGGTCTTGCACATGCTAGGCAAGCGCTCTGCCACTGAGCTAAATCCTCAACCCCCAAATTGTAGATTTCTGACCATTTGTCTTGGGGGACATTTTTTAAATTAAATTATTTCTTAAAGATTGGTCACTATCACAGCTTCTCAATAAATAAAAGATATGAAAGTAGTCAATGTGCTTAAAATCGAGGGATCTTATATTGGTTATGGCCAAAAAAATAAAGAAGAAATAAAATATGACCCTGGAGTTTTTCACTCTCAGTATTTTAATTTTTGATTATCAGTTTTTTTCATAGATAGAAGGTGGTTACAAAATTTAAAATGTTAGAAAACCTAATACTGTAACCACTAGTGGGTTATACAATGCATTATTCCCAGTATGATACAGGATGTCACCATGGTCACAAATTTCCACTAATTTGAAATTTCCCTAACATGCAATTCTACCTTACAATACTTCATCTTCATTTGGAATATTTACAGACTTCTTCTGTAGTTATTTGAAATGGGTGCTAATAGATTCATATCTATAATGAATTAATTATAAAAATTATCAAAAAGGGAAGTGATTATTTTTCTGTGCAACCAGTTGAAATCTGAAAACTGAATATGGATAATCACTATTAACTTCTTGCTACCTTGAAATGACTGCTTTCTGCCTTGACTGGTGACCTCTGAAAAAATCCCCCTTTAAAAAGTTTTACAATGGGGCACTGGAGCAGTGGCTCAGCAGTTACAGTGCTTGCCCAGCATGCACAGGTACACAGGTTCAAATTCCAGCACCACCTACACAGCTAAGTGTCAAAGCACCAAAAGCCATGTGAAAAACTCAATAAAAGTTGAATCTCTCTGTCTGTCTCTCTTTCTCTCTCTCTCTCTCTCATTCATTCTCACTCACTGTCCTTCTCTCTTTAAAAATAAAATTCATAATGATATGGAAAGTTCTGCGTGCATGAGTCCTCTTTATTTAATCCTCCCACATTGAAAGATAAGAGCAAGGATCATATTTTATATTCTTCAGTATGAGTAGTTATGACTGCAAGGTGGACTCAAGAGATGTTGGGAAAGGTGATTCTGTTTTGTGATTTATGCAAAGTTAAAGAACTACCTTAGTTATGGGCTAAATGTCATTTCCCTGAACTCTGAGAGCATTGGGCTTTACAGGGATTTTGCTGCTTCTACCATTGCTCAAAATAAACAGCATAGCTAGGGTCTCAGAAGCTTTCCGTTCCAAGAATTTGTAGTTGCTCACTTGGCTTGTGGTAAATGCATCCGACCTGTATTTCCATCTGCAATGTTGTTGATTTCCTCCAGAAAACACTGAGGCACACTGGGTTCATAGGCACAGACAACTGGTAAGAGCTCCCTCCAAACATCATGCTGTATATGATTGAATGCAAACGACCAATTCTGATCATCACTCACACAGTGGAATGGAAATAAGAGTTGCCGAACGATCCTGAATTTTCCGGTTCATAAACAAATAGGAAATAACAAACCTAATACATTGAGTTTTATGTGCAGTTTGGCCACAAAACAAACTTTTATCCCTTTGGAACATTTAATGAGAAGCATCTCTCTCATCGCACTTCCATTTCAGATTAAAACTTCCCTATCTCAGATAATCAATTGCTTATAATAAATGGAAAAATTCTTAAATTTTTTAAAATGGTTTCTGACATCTAATTACACAGGATTTTTGACCTGGCTAGACAGATAATGTTAACACAGCTTCAATACTAAACAAGCTTGAACATGTGTGCTCTTGACTTTTATTAAACTCCTACTGAAGAAACAGATTAATTGGAGGCTGATTCACTGGTGAACAGGCGTTAAAGACAGAAGGACCTTCTCACATTTTGTTCTGTTATCCAGGCTTATGCCATCTCAGGTTGGCAAGGAGATCCCAACTGTAGTGTTTTGAAATATAACTGAAAGAAATTGTAGAATAACAGGTGCAAAAAAAAATGCAAGCCACTTATAAAATGTTGATCTGATTCCTTCCTTTTTCTCTTGCCAAATGGACACCTGATACTTTATGGGCTCAGGTACTGCCCAGATAGCACTTCCCATAATAATAATACTGTGTGGAGGAGACGATGGAGGCTTGCAGCTGTCATAATTATTCCTTATGCCATTATTACTTTTGTCTTCCTTTGGACAATGTTTTAGCAAGAAGACAGGTCCAAGCTGTGCTTAAACCATTTCAGACAGTCTCAAAGTATATTGAGATGAAAGAAAATCCCCTTTTTGGCAGCTTTGCATCTATCTATAAAAGCTAGAACTATATTCCCCAATTTATTTGTGTTGTTTAATGATTTTTAGCCTGAAGATAGACAAGGCAAAATAATAGTAGTGGTAATAGTGGAACTAGAAACTGAGTCGCTAGTGAGGTGGACATCAAACATTGTGGCCTACAGAGTTTTCCCATGTATTACCTGATCACTAATATCTCCGTGAAATAGGTGTCACCAGATTTTTAAAGCTGAGAAAATTGGATCTTATCAGGTTAAGAGACTTCCTGAAGTAGCACATAGAGCAAGTGATGAATCAGTAAACCAGCTCAGACCATTGGACCCCAGGTCTGCCTGGGGCTTTTTGAGGAAAGTGCCTGCTGGAAGTCCCTCAGTCCTTGTCTGTCTAAATCTTTTCCACTATCCAATAAGGACATTAGTGGAAATATGGTCTTTAAGTCTTCCTTCCAGCTTCAAAATTTGATTGTGACCTTTGATTATAAATCACTGGACTTATAGAAATAAGCAACAGATTCGTCAACGAATACCTGTTGAACTTGATTCTAGGCAAGGCTGAGCTTCAAGGTCGCTTCAGCTCACAGGCATTCACATGCAGATCGCATCCCTGGGTGCTTTCTGTACACTGGTTTCTTCTTGACAGAGTTCCATGGATATTACCATTTTCCTCTGTGTAAATACTTCTGTGCGAGCCGTGAACAGAAACATTGAGATGGGTGTCTTTCTATAAGGATTTCCCTATTACTTTATTTTAAATCCCAACTGTTAGAAATCAAATATTACTATGAGAATTTGGATTGGTCACACAACTAGTCACTTGTCAAGGTGTTCAGGCTCCTCACAAGGAAAAGAGTACAAAACATTGGTTGAAAGTGAACGGTGAGAGACTTTCCAGGTTTGCACCTCAAATTATTTTATTTGTAAATAGGATAAATACCATTTACTTTGAAAAGGCAAAAGTGTTGGTTAGTTATTTGTTTGCTTATCCAGACCATGTATCTTTGCACCAAAGGCTGGAGGCAGCCCATATCATTAATTTCCATATTATAATTAAGTGCCCTGAGATCACCTGATGGGTTATTAGCACATCAAAATATTGAAATGCCATGTACATGGTCATATCAATTCACTTCACATTAGAATATCTATGCATCCAGTTGAATTGAACCTGCAGCAGATATGAGAAATACTACATGAGGCAATTATTTTCAGCAAATACTTTTAAAAATATTGACTATTTTTCCTCTCTTGAATATATGGAGCGGTCCTTTAGCTCTTATTCAGATTCTATGCTGGATGACAAAGAGTTAATAAGAAATACAATAGAGGGAATTGTGGGGTGTTGTTTAACCTCATTTACTAGTAGAGGAGTCCTGTAGGCTTTTCTGTGTGTGCTTTGCAACAACTGATTGGAGACTTTCTGATTTTTTACTACATTTCAATGTAAAATGAAAGTCCAAAAACTGAATGAACTTTTTCATATCAACATTCCAAGCCTGGTAAAACCGTTCTGCTTGCTAAATGATGTTATAAATATCGAGATTAGTTTCTTCTAAAATTACCAGTGCCAGGTGCATTCCATTTCTCATGTCATATAATATTCTGTTACCAGCGTTCACAGTTTGAAAGAAGATTTAAAGAATGTGTAGACAAAAAAAAAAAGTAAAGATATTTAAATGTGACAACTGTATTTACATAAGCTACATGGGAGAAGCTGAAGAATAGGATTGATTTTTTTTTTACATTTTCATTCTCATCTTTGTTTTGTTTACATAGCTGAGGGAGTATAGCAATAGGGATGTATAGTAATGAATGAGCTATTGTCTGCATCACAAATGGACACAAAAGTATAAATAGATAAATCACTTTCAAAACCAATGCTATTGTATTTTGTTAGTTGTACTTTCCATGCATAAAATCTCAGCACTCAAGATGTCCCCATAAAATCTTTCACTAAACCTTTGTTTTAAAGTATTTGAAAGGACATCATTCCATGTGGGAATATTACATACAGCCACCAATTCAACAGTAACTGAGAACTTATGTACAAAACATTCTTTACATATTGACAAATATTTCTAAAAAATGAATTGGTATTTTTTGTTGTTGAGTGTTTCATGAGTGACCTTTACCTCTGTAGACATATGCAGTTTTCAGTTTTTTGGGTGAGACTTTCAAAATATTTTTTTAGAGTGTTCAATGTTAGCAGTGACATTTTTACAGTGATTTCAGAGCCTTGTAGTTTAGAATATTCTATTTTCTTTATTTCTAATTACTTATACCACCCTCGTTTTAAATCCCGTGCAGATGTAATTGACAGTGATGATATACAATATGTATGAAATGAGCTTTTCCCTATCGGTGGTGTGTGTCATGCAAGACTCCATTGCAATATTTACAGTTAAACTAAACTTTTTAGAACGAGCAAAATTGCATTTGTTTTGCAGATTTGCTCATCATTAAATGTGAAACATTTCACATTTGTCTTTTTGAGTAATTGGCTTTTTAAAATGATAAGGTGCTCTGAACACTTGTTATGTGGATAGGTCTGACGTTGTATCCCAGAAATCCATATGCCATACAGACAGAACAGAAGAAAGATATTCACAAGCATGTCACAGATTGGACTAAAGCAAGCCAAAAACCCAAGTGCCATGGCATTAACAATAGCACCAGATTTACTGTCACGATCACAATCTGTGCTGCATCACAGACAGAAGGAGAACTTTTGATAGGTAACACCTCCGTGTTTTTTTAATCTTTTTGGCAAATTATCATTTATCATTATATTTTTGCCTGCCATATAATATTATTACAATGATATAAAAATTACAAGATAATTTTATTAGGCCCCAACAAAAAGATTGACTTATTAGTCAGGCCATGTAGGATGAGAGAGGGAGACAGAGAGAGAGAGAGAGACAGATATTCTGTTGTTTTATTACAGATCGAGCTCAAGTTGGAAAAATAGAAAACAGCTAAGGTACTTATGAGGATTTTAGCTTCTTTTGAGTTCACAAAAGGAAATGGCTTATTAGTGACAGAGAACACAAAAGAATTACCCTTCTTAAAGACTTGAAAACTCGGTTTTTTCGAAAATCTGTGGTTCCCTGGGATAAAAACTCACAGCTAATTTTGTTTTCCAAATTGGAAGGGGATGGGTGAAAATATTTTGAGAAGTGAAATTGTCCAAGCCTTTCTGGTCTGTGTGTGCTTCCCCAGGATGCAGAGAGGAAGCGACCACAATTCACAGGATGCCCCAAGAAGTCCTAAAACAAAATTTACAAAATCACAGCTTGATGCAGAGCCTCATGTTGGGCTGACTGAAGGAAAACTAGAAACAATGCGCAGAGTTTCCTGGCATCAGAAAGAGAAACATCAGCCGACTGTTTTCCTTAATTGAAGGCCACTTCAATTTGAGACCTTCATGAAGACATTCTTTTCACCTATCTTTTAACTGTCCACCTGGCTAAGAGAGATTTTTAGTGGACAGCCTTCCTGGGTTCTTTATTTCTTGTAGAACAATTTATTCTAAAGTTCTCTGGTTTTGTTAATCTAATTACAAATATTAAAACCGGTTTCTCAAAGATTTAAAAGGAGTCATAAGCAAAACCATAAAAAAATTAGCAAGAAGCAAACTATTCAATAGCTAGTTGGAAACAAAGGAATATTAATCCATAAGTTAATTTTAATCAGGTTGGCTGTAATGAAGAAATTTTGATAACTGGAGTAAATATAACATCTTCTTACAGAAAAGCAAATAATGTGATTTTTAACCTTCTCAAACCATATTTTTCTACCAAAATCATATTGTTTTTATTTCTGAACCTTGAAAACAATAGGACCGATGACTTCCCTGCTTGTGACATTTTGGAGACCTAGACCTGCTATTTTCTCCCAGTCTTCCACTTGCCAAAGTCAGTCTGCCCTAAAGCCCTGAGAATTAGTTCCTGTTGACCTCCTCCAGTGTACATGTTTCACTTGCATGGGACTTAATATGTTTCTTCTAATTTTTCAACTGTCAACCCAGTTTTAAGTTATTCATCACTATCTCAGAGATAGAAAAGTATTGTGGGGAATAGGATGAAGTAAATAATAGTTGTTGCTTAAAAAATACATATGTTGTTTAGTACTAGAGAGCAAATAAGAAGCAAACACAAAACCACCCAAGAGAAAATATAGGAATTCCATAAACTTTTTTAAAAAATTCATAATGTATACTTATGGGGAAGTTATGCTCAGACAAGGATAAAATTTATTTTGAGCAGGATACTAAAACCAAAAAAGGAAAACCAGAGTTTCATGAAATGTCAGAGGAAGTGTGTGTGTATGTGTGTGTGTGTGTGTGTATGTGTGTGTGTGAGACCACTCACACACACACGTATGCTTGTAAAGTATGTGTGTCGAACTTTAAATGAAAATTTTATCAAATTTCATAAAATAATTATTCCAGAAAATCACTCGTTTTTATTGTTGAGTTTCTACTGTGAGTACATAAAACCAACATAAATGTCATTTAAATGTTTCACCAGAGAGGCAGCTACTCATAGAAAACTCACTAGGAAACTACAAAATAAGGATCATATACTGGGATATGAAAGTTTAAAAAAGTACAGGAGAGCCATATTAAAAGACATATTCAGATAAGAGTACATTGAAATCTCTCCAATTTAAATTGAGAATCTTTGTAATCTTAACCTTTTTATGGTTTTGGAGTTGTGTTGTGGGGAAATGTGATGCAGCTGTCATATTAAAATGCTAAGTGGTCAAGATATTAAAGCCAAGGGAACCCAAAGTCAACATGGGGGCAAACTCTGGCATAACTAAACAGAAGGTGGAGTACACTGACGATCTCAGCATTTGAGGGCAAAGGAATCATACATGATGACCTACCAGGGACAAAGGTCATGTAGAAAACAAAACAGAGCTGTAGAACAACACCTGATGAAGAGGAGGATGGTGGCACTGATAGAATTACAAAAATACAGGTGATGCTTATTTTTAATTTTTTATCAGTGCATTATAGTTATTCTTAGCAGTAGGGTTCATTTTGATATAATCATACACGTGTGGAATATAATTTGCTCCATTTCAGTTTCCAGGGCCTCCTCTTTCCCTGCCCTTCTGCCTCTATCAGTTCCTCTTCCCCTAGTCTACTGATCTTCCAGAAGGTGACATATTTTAAGGAAGAAATGTTAATTGAAGAACTAAAATATGATAGACATCCTAAGATAGTTGTAGAAGATGAATGATGGAATTAAATTATAGACTGAAAATTTTGTTGTGTCACTTCATTGAGTAGAAAAATTTGCATGGTACTCAGGAGCCTATTAATCAGCAAATGTCTGTTACTAAATATGTGGTTGCCGTTAAATCTGTATTAATTTATTAGTATATTATTGAAATAGCTTTTGTTCAGCTTACATAGGATGTAAAGTGTGAAGTCATAATTCATTTACTATTTTTCAGTACATACTCATGGGTCTGGTCCTAACTAGGGAATGTTCTAAGGAACTGTGGAACAGAGCAACTGGGAAAAGATGGGGGTCTAGTTGGGCAACAGCATTAATGAAAATTGGTGAACTGAATTGACCTAATGGAAAGAGAAGAGGCAAGTAGTGGAATCATGGCCATCTTCTTAAAATTAATGAAAATTATTATCACTTAGGTGATGGTAAAGAAATAGGCCTTAATATATGCACAGATTCTGTTAGCATGCACAGTATAAAGTTTCTCAAAAGCTGCCTAAGGGGGCTGGAGCGGTGGCTCGGCAGTTATGGCGCTTGCCCTGCATGTGTGAGTACACGGGTTCAAACCCCAAAACCTATGTACACAGTTAAGTGTCAGAGCAACAAAAATCTATGTGAAAAACTCAATAAAAATTGATTCTCTCTGTCTCTCACTATCCTTCTCTCTTAAAAAAAAAAAGTTGCCTAACATGAGACTCATCTTATCAAAATGTACAATTTCTATGTGAAAATAATCTGTTCATTAGGTTTTTACTCTCTGCAATGGTTCTTCATTGTGAAGATAATTTGTGGAAAATCAAGGTAAATTTCAGAATAATAGAATTAGCCCTAGTCAAATAGCTTATAGTACAAACTGATCTTTCCGATGAATTTTATTTCTAATGTGCAGTGCAAGAATGCATTTTAGTGAGTGTATTAAGTTTCGCCTTATAAGCTATACCTTCCTACAGCCAAACAAAGGAATGAGTACCTACAGGTAAGTTATCATCAGTTTTGGTTAACTTGTTTTGCGCTGCCGTCTTCACTGAATTTTGCTTATTCCTTTTGTGTTTCTTATTTCCTCCCTTATGGGAATTATTCTTTTTTTTTCTTACTTTTTTTAGGAGAGAGAGAGAGTTTTATTTAGTTTTTAATTAGTTTTTTGTGTGGTTCTCCTTGTCCAAGACATTGTTGTGTACCTGGTGTTGGAGTTAGCGCTGCAATCACTGAGCCACTGCTCCAGCCCCAGAAATTATTCTCATATACATCCTTCTAAATTTTAGCATTTCTTCACCAATTTAAATAAAGTCCCTTTATGTGTATACTTCACTTTGTCATAAACGACATTCAGATTTTTTATTTTTATTTTTGTATCATCAGTTTGACAATATTTGGGTTTTCTTTCACTCTAATTTTCAGTCGTAGCTTAAGGATTATCCCTCATTTATTCCACTCACTTGAAAGTGTTTTCTTTCAGTTGTTTGGATTTGTTGAAATCGTATATTATGAGACCCGTATTGCCCAAGGAAGTCATTTTGATGCCTTTGGAAGCAAACATAGACTTGAGTGGGTATCAAGTTCATGGGTAATGCTTTCATTTATTCTGGGACCCCTACACTTACTCCACTAATTTCTGAATGTAAGTGTTGATATGCATAAGTCTGAAGCCAGGTTCTTTTTTTTTTTAAACCTTTAATCAACCACCGTGTGATTCTGCCTACAAGTCCACAGGACTTTTTCTTTCAACATAAAATATGGAAATCTTACAAGGAAAATTTTTAGGATTTCCTAGAATACTTGAAATTTATGTATGTGTAAACCAAGGTTCTTCTCTACTTTAAGAGAATTTTTCACCTGTGAGATCTTAAATATTTTTTCTGTTCCATTTGTTTTTGAGTTGTTTTCAGTTGCAGTAATAATAAGTATCAATGTGAGACAATTGTCTCGCATACATCATCTTTCATAAATGAACAAACCCCAGTTAATAATTTTTTCTTGCTTTGTATTTTGCTCACATCCCAACAATTTTGTAATCTGATGTTCATTTTTAAGAATTTGTAATCCTACTTTTAATATCCTTTTAAACCAAATAAGCTTTAGAAGAGTGTTTTCTGTTTGTTTACATATTATTACTTCCAAGAGGAAAATTTCCTTTCATCTATTCTATTTACATTTAATTTCTAATCGCAGAACATTACAGTTAAAAGGTATGGCTTTGGAGGATATATTGATATGTTCATTGTAGCTTAATCTATAGTTCATCTTTTTAAATATTTCAAATATTCTTATTTGATTGGTTATGACATGATTAGATAACTGTGTTTTTATCACCTTTTCTTCAAATTCTCATGAACTTGCTGGTATTTTTAATCAAATATATTATGTATTTTCAAAATTTATTCTTACATGTCTGATCATTTTTACTTTGTGGACTTTAAGCTATATGATGAGATGTTGTTATATTTTCTCACCTTAAAATGTACTTTAGCAGAATACACTGCTAGGCTAACACTAGATACCTTAATATTAGAATACATGTTCTGTGTCTGAATGCAAAGTTTAGTTCTTGACCATATCATGGTTGCTTAAGTGTATTCTCAGTAAAACAGTGAAATATGTAGTCATACAGGAGCTCCGGATCCTTTCCTCTTCTGGTTCCACCTTTCTCTAGTTTTTCAGAATTCCTTGCCTTCAGCTACTGGATGTGGAAAGGGGAGAAAGTCCTGTTCAAGGGAACATTAAAGGGGCGTTACAAAGTTTACTTTGTCCTACTAACCATGCATTACTGATGAAATGTGGTCTAGATGCTTTCCCAGAAGGAGAAAATTACTTTGGTGAAAAATAGACATGTTTGGCTCACAATTTCATGCTTATCCCCAGAACTTCTTTTGTTTTCCTGATATTGAAAGTGTGGCATTTTTTATAACATTTCATTAGCATAAATTCACATCCTTCGTCTTCAGCCTAATTTTTCTCTTGGTTTCCTCTCCTATGAATAGTATATTGATATATTTCATTTTTTAAGCTCTATCACATAATCTCTATTTATTAATGTGAACTAAATTTTGACTTTTTAAGATAAAGTAATGTTTCTGTAATTTCATTTTATGTGTAAATTTAGACCATTGATGGTCATATCATTTTCTTTTTTTCTTTTATATCTTTAGGAAATCAAATGACTTTTTTTTGGTCTAGTTTCATCCATGCTCAGGTTTGGAAATTTTAATCCATTGACTGATTTAAGATATTTTTTAGTATGCTGTCCCCCACCCACCAATGGAAACAAAAAAAAAAAAAGAAATCCTGGGATATTCTTCATACAGATATTAGTTTTTGTTGCTATGATTAGGATATGACAGTAGAGTAAGATTAATGTTTCTATTCAGTCAACCATTTTGATTAAACCTCTCTATATTCTCTCTAAGAGCTTAGTTATTCTTTTTATACAATGTGTTTCCTTTATCTTATCATTATAACTGTTTTACTATTTGCCATTATAGTGTGTTTCAATTTTTGGAATAATTTTATTGTAACATTTAAATTTCATTTGAAGTCTGCATATTCTCATCTTATGTTTTGACTAAATTATCCTTTATCATTCATGTTTACTCATGTGTCCTTGTTTTAATAGGCCCACATTTTCATATTTTCACCTAAAGCTATAGAATATTATATATAACGCTTTCTCCTATATCCTATAATAATTTTTCTTTGCAAGTACATTTTACTTTATTTGTTCTGGTTAATTTTCATCTTTTCTTTTCCTAATCTTAGTAAGAGCAAGAATTATAGGATCTGTGCATGAGTTTTAGATAGGATGCTCTTGTTTACAAACCTTAGCGGAGCTGGCTTTCAGAACCACAATACTTAGTTTGAAGAAAGCTGCTAAATTCTCTTTGAGCCACTTCTCTTCCCCCATTTTCTCTCCCCACCTCTTTCTCTCTCTTATCTGATCATTTTAATTTATGTGCTGTATTTGTGCTGTTTCCTACTTCTGAACTTAAAATTCTATTTCTTTCTGATGCAGAACTCTGGACAAGACTATTAAAATCTCTTTCAGCTTTAGACTAATGTGTCTAAGTCTGAAACTATTTTTGAGAACATATCATTAACTCTTAAGAATTATTTAATCCCATCTGATAATCAAGATTGGATGAAAGATTACCAAAATCTACTTTCTTAGAAATTTTCCTTGTTTATGTGAGTAGTTCTCATATCATTTTTGCCAATGATATCAAGTGGGTTAAAACTCTACAGACATTACATATGCTCTTTAAATGTATCCATATTGTATATATGTTCAACTGCCTCTTTTATGTTGATAATTGCTAGAAGGAAAAAGAAATGTCCTCTTTAAATACAGATGGTATTTGTAGCACTTAATTAGAATTTATATACATCTAAAATAATCACATGTTAATTTTCATAAGTTTGAAAACAGAAGACTTAATCAGTATAATAACTAAATAATATTTTAGCTTTTCAGAAAATAAAATTCCAACTATCTGAGATGGAATAGTGATAGCTTCAGTTTATTCTCCTTGTTATTTTGAGTTTTTTTTCTTGTTGTTCAGGGACTACAAATAAAAGAGAAACATACATTTTTCTCTTTTAAATTTTTATTTGGCACATGAATCTTACATGTATTAAATAAATTATAAAATATTCCAATGTGGCCATTGTTTAATTATGAGTGTTTGACATAAAAGGCACTGATTTCTGGCACTTTTTACTTTTCAAAATAAAGTAAAAGATATATTACCTGGTTACTGAGCCCATTAGGGTGCCACCACATTCTAGAAATAGCTAGCTTCAAGAAAATCTAGCCTATGTAAAGCTCGTGCTCTGTAGATACAAGTCTAACACATTGACACATATATCACACACCCACACCTACCAATGGAACAACAACAACAACAACAACAACCTCATTAAATTTAATGAGACAAATGGTGCTATTTTTGATGGGACACTAATGAGAGAATTTTTTAACCAAATAGAATCTTATTAATTTATGTCAGAAACAGAAGTGGAGACACAGTCATATTAGAAGTGTTAATTCCACAAGGGAATATCTCCAATGGTCCTTTAACTAGACTAAACCACATATTTAATCAAACTTATTGAGCTTCATGTTAAGGTTTCATGATTAAGATCATTCCCATATCATAGGGATAAACTCCGTGATCATTTACCTATATATCCCCCAGTATAGAGATTCATATTTTGCGTATTATGAAGACACACTTCCCTCCCCTATTATAGAACAAGAAGTTCACTTGGATTTCAGAATTCAACTTTTATAGCTTTTGAATTTAAAAAAATAAATGAAACTGAGATATTGGTCATTTAAATCCAACCAAAAATCATTCTGATACCAGTGTTAGTATAGATAATTTTGGAAAGTAATATATAGAAAACTAAAATATAATCCTTATGAAAACTTGTTAGTTAAATTAAATGTCATGATGAATTCTTATGAAGTGTAATATGTAATATGAAATTCTACATTTATATTTGCATTGGTAATTTTGAAGATTCAGGTAATATTTTGTCAACTATTGATGTGGACATATGCACATAGTCGTAAACTCATCTTTGTGAGTGATGTAAAAATATCTGCTTAATGTAATCATCCATTGACAACAATCTATGTGATTATCTATAATAATATGCTCACTTTCCTGTCAGCATTTTCTCATATTCTGAATGTAACATTAATATTCAATCCTCCAGGGGAGAAAAATGGGGAAAATATGTGATTATTCCTTCAATAAATATTCAGTTGAGTACCTCCTTTGTGTCACACCATGTACAAGCTTGTGCCAAGGATTAGGATATGTGCTAGGATATAGCAGTTAAAATACACAGAAGTCTACTCTTGTGGAGCCTACATTCTAGTTTGCAGAGGATGGAAATGGCAAGACAATAAAAAATTTTAAAACATAGAGTACATTAGATATTGCTATGGTAACTAGAAAATTAAAGTAGAAAACATGGACTGGAAATTCAAGTAGATGACCAGAGACTTCTTCAGAAAGGTAACATTTGAGTAAAATCAAAAGAAAGTTTGGGTTAAGATTAGGGCTAGGTTTTATGGATGACACTGTTTTATGTGATCATTATAGCTTCAATCATAATAATTATGAAAATGAGGATGTAAGGAAAGCAATTTTAATTAGAAAACTTTAAAACTATACACTTTAAAGATTGTGGCATGGTGGGCTGGAGTGGTGGCTCAGCAGTTTTGGCGCTTGCCTCGCATGCGCAGGGACGCAGGTTTGAACCCTAGCGCCGTGTACACAATGAAGGGTCTGAGCAACGAAAGCCACATGAGAAACTAAATAAAATTGTTTCTCTTTTTCTTTCTCCTTCTCACTCTCCCTCTATCTTTAAAAAAAAAAAGATTGTGGCATGGTTCATAATATTAAGAAACATTATCTTTAATTCTGTATTTATTAAACTTAAAAGAAAATGTTTGTCTAAATATAAGTATTTAGGACAATCATTAACTGCCTGTGTGAAGATACATAAAGTAATCAATTTCTTGCCAGGAAGGCAATAGCTAAAATCTTTTCATCATTGTGATAAGGACTTTGTCTTACTATTATAATTATCGCATTGATCCTTAATTATTTGTTTTTCTACTTTAATTTTATAGATTTATTGAATATAAGTATACTGTGTGCTCATATTTGCACAAAAAGAAAATAATGTTTCACTGTTTTGTTATATTTGACTAAATTGATTGCTTCATCTCATTAGTACTCAAGATACTACTACTTTTAAGAACTAAAGATATACTGGTAACTAAGAAAAATTGTCTGGGCTAAGGTACAAAATAGTCAATTATCCAAAAAGCCCAAAGTAGGTAATATGTAAATAAAAATGTTACAAGAAAATTAAAGTATGGAAAGAATGTAGAATGTGATACCTTTTCCAAGGATACGCCCTCTCACTACAGTCTATCCCATTCTACCTTCTTTCCATACTTTAATTTTCTTGTTAAATTTTTATTTACATATTACCTACTTTGGGCTTATTTGATAATTAACTATTTTGTACCTTAGCCCAGACAATTTTTCTTAGTTACCAGTATATCTCTAGTTCTTAAAAATAGTAGTATCCTGAGTACTAATGAGATGAAGCAATCAATTTAGTCAAATATAACAAAACAGTGCCTCTCTGAGGCATAGATGTGGAAGCAGAATCACGAATAAAAGGATCAGTTTGAATACAGAGCATTCATGAAAGAGGGAACCAAAGGTCCAAAGACTGAGTGGCAACAACAAGAAGGCCACTGCAGTGGGTGCAGTATGGGGGGAGTGGAGTCCACATAGTAGGCAATATTCAGGTCATATAAACCTTGTAGGCTGTGATAAGTTCAAATTCAACTATGTGGGTATTTGAGCAGAGAAGTCACACAATCCTATATGATTTTTGTGATGAGAACACAGCGTGCTCTCTTTGCATTTTTTGAGAATACAATATACTGTCATTAGCTAAAGACACTATGTTGTTTGAACTCTTTCCTCCTATTGAAGTATGCTTTGCACCCTTAATCCTTGGTAAGCACTATTCTCCTATTGGATGCCACATGTAAGTGAAATCATGCAGTATTTATCCTTCTGTCCTTGGATTATTTTACTTAAAATAAAATCCTCCAGATTTGTTCCTGTTGTCATAAAGGAGCGGATTTCCTTCTTTTATGGATTAATAATATTTTAGTGTAGACATACATCATACTTACTTTATCATTCATTTATTGATGGACACTAAGGTGGATAGCTTATCTTGGCTATGGCCAATAGTGCTGCAATATCTATAGGATGTCTGTGGTCCTATCAATATATTTTAATGATTATTCTTTCAGTTGTTTAATGAAATAGGAAGTCCCTGTAGAGGTAGATGAGAGATGGTGTCTGTTTCAGTCTAGAATTGTGGAACAAGGTGGTTTGGAATAAAATAGAAATGGGTTAAATATGCTAAAAAGGAAAGTCTTTTTGAAAACATCTTGTTTGATTTTTCAGTCACATGATTTCAAGTAACTATTGTTATAAAAAATGAATTTGAGTTTTACCACTGAAATGTTTGTCAGTTTTAGTAAAAACTACAAATATTAAAGAAAAACATTAACTGAAATCAATCTCGAGGAATTGGCATTGAAGATTCCAGTTACCTTTCATAGGTTTCATGTGGGAATAACTTAATTAGTATTAAATGGGAATTTATTATTGCACCTTTAATCTAATATTACTCTATTTCTAGATCATACTATGAAGTTTTTTATCTCAAATTTCAGCTACTTAATTATATTACATGGATGATTTTCTTTGCATTTATCTTGTCTGAAGCGTGTAATGATTCTTCACTCTGGCTTGATGATTTTCTCTACAATTTTAGAAAATTCTCCCTGTTAGCTTTAATCGGAGCTTCTTCCCACGTTCTCTCTCCTAATAGAGAACCCCAGTTACATATTTCTCTTGTAATGTAATCCCACCTAATTTTAATTCTCTGTGTTTAATCTGCTTTGATATCTATCTTAATTTCAGTGATTATATTTTCAGGCCTAAAATTTATTTCATTCTGTTGTTGCTTCCAATTTTCTGCCAAACTTTCAATTCTGTTTATGTTTTTAAAAATATTATGTCTAATAATAAGATTATCTAGATTTATTTTGGGTCTATTTCCATAAATTTTTATATTTGTTGTGGATCTTTTATTTATTGCAAATCTACTTTTAAGTCAAGTGCAGGCTTTGTGTATGATAAATTATAGAAGCAACTTCAGATGATAATTTTTTTCAGATGATGTTTACTTTTTAACTCTGTCAGGTACTTCAGACAAGAAGCAGATAATCTCAATCTAAGTAGAGACTAAGCTAATTCAGTGCTGGGTTTCTGCATTTGTGAGGGCTAAAGCATTTCTGGTATGCTTTTTGGTTTAAGTCATGATCCTTCAGGGTCCTAGCTGAAGGTCTGGAGGCCCGTCCAACTTGGTGAAGCTGAAGTCCAGTTTGGTTCTTACACCGTACGAGACTGCCACAAACTCTGATAAATGTCTCAGCCTACTTCTATAGCATTTAAATACAGAATGTGGGGGCTGGAGCGGTGGCTTGGCGGTTACGGCTCTTGCCCAGCATGCGCAAGTACACAGGTTCAAACCCCAGTACCCATGTACACAACTAAGTGTCAGAGCAATGAAAGCCATGTGAAAAACTCAATAAAAATTGATTCTCTCTGTCTCTGTCTCTGTCTCTCTCTCTCTCTCTCACATACACTGTCCTGGCTTTAAAAAAAAAAGTACAGAATGTGTCAAGGGAAGAAACAAGACCTAATTACATGTATACCCATCCGTGCTTTCAATTCCTCTGAACTTTTGTTTCCCATGTTTTCTGTGCTCTTCTCTCACTCCCTTCTTTCTGTGTCTCCACTGGCACATCTCTCAGATCTGTCCTTTTGACTTTATTCCCAATAAATTTCAGTTCATTTTTTTTTCAATGTTTCAAATACAAGTGTTTGGGGGACAGTTTTCTAGCAGAAAGTTGATGTGGAAGTAGTGAACCATTGCCTGGAACTTTTCATTTAATAAATAATAATAATAATAAAATAGTAATACAAAGTATGTTTTCAAGTAATACTTATCATTTTAATTAATATATT